>LPNX010050563.1:71123-103462 GCA_001517045.1 Pseudotsuga menziesii
ATCCCCCCATAATATTCACTTTCACTATTATTTTTTGCCGACATGTTAGTAACGTTACATCACGTGACAAGATCTCCCCCATAATATTCACTTTCACTATTATTTTTTGCCGACATGTTAGTAACGTTACATCACGTGACAAGATCTCCCCCATAATATTCACTTTCACTATTATTTTTTGCCGACATGTTAGTAACGTTACATCACGTGACATCACGTGACAAGATCTCCCCCATACTGGGCTGTAGAGCGCCTCTAGGCGCAATTATACTTTTGTGGAAAATAATTTAAATGATGTAAACTAGATCGAGATGAAACTAAGATTTTTATTTGTTTAATAATTTCTATCTATACACTTTCGAAAAAAGATCTTATGTATAATATATAATAAAAGGTATTATAGATTTGTTTAATATTTTCTATCTATACACTTGTTATTATAATTTCAAGTGCAATAATAATTTCTTGAACGTTAAATCTAAAATAAAGCTAGTTTTTCATATTTATATTAAACATATTTGACGAATAATATTGCAATTGGTTTGAGTTTATATCATTGATATATATGCCACTTAACATGATGGTAATTATTATTCATATTTAACTACCAAAATGATGAGACATCAAGCATAACGTAATACCCCATATCATGGGAAGCGGGCTCATAAAATGTGCATGCTTTGACCATAATGCAATGCTTACACACAATACTTCCCCACTTATAGGAACATGAGCTTCATTTTAAGGATTGAGAATTAGACCATGATATAGGGAATGGTATAAGGAATTTCCCCACTTATATTTCTCAACTTTAATTCATGACTTTGGATAGTAAACTATGCATATTGAATTAGACCATGATATAAGGAATGATTTCCCTACATGAAGGAATATGGGACTTAGTTTAATGATGGATTGCAATAGGGATGGGTTTCTTAATCTAGTTCATAGTTTAAGGATAAACTCCATGCGTTTAGGTTTAGGTTTTTTTAGTTCATTTAGGTATCTTAATTTTTATAATGTATATTTTCTACGAATATAGCTCTTGTATAAGGTTTTGTATAATTATATATTTTAGGAAAATTAAATATTTCTTTTAAGATAATCATTTTGGCCAAAAAAATTAGGCACAATATAGATGAGTTTGTTCGTCAAAGGAATCATTTTGCGGCTAACTACAAGTACTCGTTACTCAAAAAAATGTTTCTTGGTTCGAATCTCATGAATATGAACCTAAACCATGATAGTATTTCCTATATAAGGGACATTTGATGTACAAGAGAAATATGAAGATAATGTCAAGGACTAGGAGTAGTGGGATAATTTTCATGGTTCAACAATGGAACAATGTGAAAAAAATTGGATATATAGCCTAATACAATATTTTCTCGAGGATAAGCTATGCATTACTTCATTTACCTTATCATATGTCATATATACAAAATATTTACCATGTGAGAGGATTATGGAACCAATTTTAGGGATCGGGTGAAACACTAATGGGCCTCCAATCCCTAGCCATGGTTTGGGGTCAATGAACCTAAAAAACATTACCTAAGGGATGAACATAGTGTTTAATGCTAAGTCATGGCTTGGGTTAAGATACCCAATTAGATCCAACCCTTTAAATTGGGCTCATATTCCTCTTGTGGTGAAAAGACTACTTTTGTACAAGTTAAATTGTAATACCACATATTAGATACAATAATGAAAATAACAACAACAATAATAATAAAATAATGATGTTAAAAATAATAACAATAATAATAATGCATGTTATGGATGAGAATTAAAAAAGAAAATTAACTAAATATGCATGTTATGCTTGAGAATTGTTAGAAGAATAACAGTTCCTAATAAGCTATATAATGGAGATTGAGAATATGGAAAATAATATTTTTCTTTCTAGTTAGGGAAAAATTTGGTCTTCAGAAGTTTTTGGAGATTGAGCTCTTGAAAGAAGAGGAAACAAAATATAGGATTGGTTTATTTGATGAAGGTATAAGGGGATCTTAGTTGTATTGACTAAGGGGTTGGTTGGGAGGAGATCAACCCCCCACATGTTGGTGTATATTTAGTTTTGGTCGTATTGTGTGAGAAATTGGTGCTCAATGGTTTCATATTCACCTCAACTATATGTCAATTCCTTGCAACTATGTAGGTATCATTCTCACACCATACTAGATTATGTTTGTTTATGCAATAAGTACTTGACTGATGTCCATGCCATCACATTTGAAGTATTTATCATTATGTTAGGTGGGTTTAATTCTTATGTACTTAAGATATGATGGTGCATGTTGATGAGTCAACAATATGCTTAATTTTTTTCTCTTAAATTGAGGTTTTACAAGTTATTGTTAATCTAGTTTTATGATTTTTGAGGCCTTACTGAAACCCATATTGTTTGACCATCCATAATGTCCTAGGCTAGGATATACATCCCTATTATTTCCAGTCCTTGAAATTAATCCCATATCACTATTGTAAGGGAAACAATTTTTTTAATGGGTCTTATGGTTTGGTCCAAGTGCTCTTCATGGTTATGACCTCTAAAACATTTTTATGAGATAAATCCATGGTTCTTGGAGCTAAATCATGGATTTTTATATAAAATCATCATGTTGTGCCCAAATTTTTAAATTAGTAACATATTCTTCTGATATGGAAAATATTACCTCTACATGGGCTATATCATGGTCTATGGTCTTTTGCATGGTCTAAGAGATAAAAAAATATGGATTATATCAATTAACTCATGTGGATTTTGTAGTTGAAACCAGGACTTGGGTCATAAGACATATTCTTCTTTTTCTTAATCCTTAAAAGTGAAACCATATTTCTCTCCTAGGGAAATGATTATTTATATAAATACTTTTTCATTATCTAAGGCCCTGTTGCAGCCGCAACTGTTTTCCCCAAATTTTCAAATTTTGGCCCCCCTTATTAATTTTAGCGTTGCCTTGAATCATTTGGATCCATGAACTCTTTTGCCGTCCTTTAATTTCGGACTATGTTGAGGTTAACTCTCTTCCTGTTTTCAAAAAATTGCTTATGTTTGAAACTGTTGTGGGTCACAGAGTTTAGAGTTTGTTTTGTTACCTTTCGAGCTGCGATGCCTCTCTGGAACTTATTTCCCGTGCTAACCACTGTTCCAAAGGCCAATTTAACAACATATCGGAGCCATGTTTCCTTGGGAATCCTTCGTTGTGAAAATTAAACAATGATTATTCTGCGGAAGAATCGTGACTCCTCCGTGGCCGCTTCGTATCGTTTAACTTATTTATATTATTGGAGGAGTTAGTCTGCTTATATTTTGTCCTTGCGGCTCCCAAACAAACTAAGTATCCAGCATACAACCGCTCCGTCTGCCAATGCTTTGTTGGGTATTCGTCACTTTGTGTTGGATCGGAGGCCATAGTCTTTCCTCCTTCGCCCTTACGGCTGTGTAACACACTGAGTGTCCGACGTTGATGTCCTTCCGCTCACCAATTGGGACTTTTTCACCTAGAATTTGAGTCTAGATTTTTCGACTCCGATAAACTTAACAGTCTCGCGGACCCCGTTTCCTGTTGGAGATCCGTCGACACGGCTGTGAGTAAGACTACCGCAGTCGAGGTTTTAGTGTTTTAAGCCGCCGATAATTTTTCTCTCCCCGTCGTTTCATCAGTTTTAAACCCTTGTGGACGAGACAGTGGTCCTGGCGCCTGTTAAGGTTTTCATGACGGTATAGGGCCTCTTTTGATTACTAGTCGTTTGTTGATATAGTTTGGTTTTATTGAAAATGCAGTCCTGATTAATGATACATGTCGTTTAATTGAAAATGAACTCAAGGTATTTTTATAAATTACTACTGCGAGAAGGCATAGCGGGGAGACGAAGTAGCAGAAAACGGTTGGACAGTGTTAGGCAGAGTTCGTACTGAAACCAATGGGATCTCAAGGAGAGCGAACAAAAGACAAGGCAGAATCAATAGTGACAAAAGCCCAGGCCTAGAAAGATCTGTCAGTTACCACGCGGATCCCACTTTGTTGAGTACTCTAAAAATGTAACGCATGAAGTAAATCATGAGTACTCACAGAAAAGACAAAAATGGGGATATTAAATGATTTGGAGGTACCCAAAGGCCAGATGGTTGGGGTATCCCAAGCGGTTAGCTGATTTGGTTTAAATATAGGAAAGTTAGAACTTACAGGGGCTTTTTCCCTGGAAAAAACTTGTGAACTATTGTTTGTAAGAGGAACTACTTCGTTTTACAATAAGAGATTACAATTTTTGCCTGTTGGAGAAGGTGCTATGTGGAATGTTTCAATGCGATAAATGAACAATGTTGAAGGGGAACTATTTCGTTTTCGACTTTGTTTCATTAACTGTGAGATTGTTCTAAATTTCTGAACCTATGTTCTTACTTGAATGTTCTCTATTATATTCTATAATTTTTTCCACTATGAGTAATGGAAGTTTTAACTGTTGATGAGCTGTCTTTTCATGTATACTTTATTCATGTTTGTATGTTTGGATTTAAGAATAGCTACCTGTGATTTGCCGTAACATATGAATAGTATTGCATTACTCATGAATTAATATCTAGCTCTCTATAGATATCCTAGTTAGTATTTATTTTCTAATGATGTGTGATTTAAATGTGGGGAAGTTAAGACGAGAGGTAAGAACCTGCGCATCACATTGTGAACGTTCCATGCATTCTTAATCGATTTGCATGTTAGGTAGGCACGTGCATATCATACTTTAAGTCAAAAAATACAAAAATATATGGGGTGGATCGGGATGCAACCGGTAAAGCCCTTTTATTTTGTTACTTGACCTATGGTAGCCGGACCGCAAACCGGACGGATTCGCTACACCAAACAGTCACGGGCTAATTGGGAACGTTGACTGGGGAGAATCCCTTGCTGTTGTCGCCTACAATTTTCCAGGCCTCAACAGTTTTTTGGCACTAGAAGGAGGGCTGCTAGTGCATGGATGGATGAGGAAACTCGTTTTCCCGAGACTATTCCACCGGTAACAGTTCAGAAAGCAGTGTGTTTCATAATCCAATTCCTGAAGAAGGGGGTAGAGAACATTTGTATTCTGTCGACAACGAAGTTGTTAATGATCTAAGAAGACACACTAGGGCATACGTGAAGAAGATTGGAGGATTGTCGATTATCCCTGAATTTCCCAGAAGAGAATATAAAAGGAAAGATCGTCCTATAATGGAAGACTCAGTGCTAGTTGGGGATTGGGAAGAACTTGTAGAAATAGCCTTATAGGAAGTTGTACTGCCTTTGAATCAAGTAGTCCCAGATACCCTTCACAGTTCTCCTGTTCACACTCCTATTCGCTCACCCCCTCACTCTCCACCCAGACTCATGGCAGGTGTAAACGCAAATCAACCACCCAACCCACCGAATCCACCACCTTCCTGGAAAGCCAGATCACCTTTAAACCTAACACCTCCGTTGCATGATTTACCTTAATATTTTGAAAAGATGCTGCCCAAATTCGACCCAAATGAGAAGATACTAGTAGATGACCACTTGCAAAGTTTCTATTTGGAAATAGAAGGGAAGGGCTGGGGAGTATCAGGATGTAGTTTGCAGACTTTTCCCACACACCCTTAAAGGAGCTGCAGCATCGTGGTTCTTTGGTTTACCTGCAAATTCTATCCCTGATTGGGATACCTTTGAGAGGATTTTTAGAAGTAAGTATGCGACCCAAAAAGCTCATGCATCTCTCATGAAAGGACTATGCGCCTTAAAGAAAGAAAGAAAGGATAAGGTGCATAGTTTTACCCAAAGATTTGCAGCACATCTTAAGAATTTTTCTAAAGCTGACAAACCTTCATACAAAGTCCTGATTGAATACTATACCTTGGCTTTAGGACTTGATTTGGCCATGTTTGCCAAAAAGAAGGCCAAGCCTACTCTAGCAGAGACCTATGAGGAGGCAGAGTAATTAGAGGCTGAAAGGGAAAGTATCGAAGATTATCCCGAACGATAAGGAGAGAAAAATGTGGGAAGGAAAGCTTTGTTGTTTACTAAGCCTAAGGAGGAGCAATCACGATATTTTGAAGGAATGGCAAAAATGATGCCGAATATTTCTAATAGAATCATAGATTTGGAAAAGGAAAAGGAAGCCCAAAAGTTCTACAAGCCCTATTACAAGAAACAGGAGGATAATAATCAATCCCAACCCCCTTCACACAATTCGGCATCTATGAATTTAACAGAGGTAGGAATGGACAAATTTTGCACTTTCCACCAACAACCCCACTCTGAAAAGAATTGTCCTCAATAGATAAACTCAATGACGTTGGTTATGAATCAGCTGCTGGATTCTAAATTAATAGAAGATGAAGATGAAGAAAGAAAAAACAGTAATACATCAACAAAAGAACAAGAGGATGAGACCATGGTTCTATGGGACTGTGTTTCGTTATTTGATGCCAAGGAAGAAAGGAATTTGGGACACGAGGACGTCATGGAAACGGATGTAACAACAAGAAGCCAAGGTTTCGCTAAAGAAAACAGTCTCATGCTCCCAAAGATTAAAAGACTTCAAAAGAATGTTAAGAAATTTCGGAATAACTCCTTAGCTAATGAAGTTCTAGAATTTACCATCACCAGCCAAGATCCTAGACAGACTAACGTGTTCACCAAGCCCAATGAAGGGAAAATAAATAATGGTAAACCAAATCCCACCGAACCTAAGATGGAATATGAAATTGTGGAGGATATAAAGAAGGTAAAGGAGAATATCTCGTTATTTGAAATGTGTAAGGTGCCGCAGCAGAAAGAAAATCTTTGGAAAGCACTTGAAGCATTAGAGGAGGGGTTTCCCATCGGCAATCAACCTAAGGAGGAAAAAATTGGAGAAGCAAGCGTAGGAGTTAAGTCTAAAAGCAAGAATCCACCATTTCTCTTCACTTTTGAAATTTTTAACCACAACGTACATAATTTCTTAGTAGACTCAGGGGCATCAATTAACGTTATGTCGTTGTCAGTCTGCAAAAGGATAAATGGGCAGCCTAAACCATACACCTAGAGGGTTGTTCAGTTGGATAGAATGAATGTGAAGGTAATTGGGGAGATGGAGGATGTTCTAGTCCACTTATCTTCGAATGATAAGGTGTGTCAAGTTATTGATATTGTGGTGGCTGACATACCAGACGCTTATGGGCTTGTTCTGAGCAGGGACTGGTCAGCAAAGCTAAACGGATATTTTGCCTCGGACTGGTCACATCTATGGTTGCCGTATAAAGGGAGCCCAAATCAAATCAAAATTTTGAGGGAGCCCCATATGAAATACAATGTTACTCAATTTGAGGAAAAAAACGAACCAGTGGATTCTGTTTTGGGAAATTAATTTATTGAGTTAGAACCAGGAAATTACCAAGCAGAAGAATCTAGCGACACATCAGACGCTCAGCCTGATCTCCTTCGGTTTTCACGGGCTGATGAAATTGATTGTCGAATAGTAAACTTAGCAGTAGAAGTAGATTCCCGTACAGTAGTTAGCAATTTCTGGACACTTTTTTTTATGGATATAAAACGTTAGAAGGGTCAGGAGCCAGCTATGTCCTGATAGACCCCAAGAAGAACAAACATTTTCTTTCATGTAGGTTAGAGTTTGAATGTACAAATAACATAGCTGAATATGAAGTGTTGGTTCAAGGTTTAAGGAAAGCAATTGAATTAAAGGCAAATAATCTGAAAGTTTTTGGAGATTCTGAAATAATTGTAAAACAAATTCGGAATCAAATACATTGCATTTCTCCTCACTTAAAAGCTTATCAAAATGAGGTATGGGATTTACTCAAATGTTTTAACACATTTAATATTATATCAATTCCAAGACTTAAGAATGCAGCAGCTGACTTGTTGGCCACATCAGCTGCTAGGCTTGTGCCCTCTAATAATCCGTGTTCCATTGAATTGCTTTTTAGGCCCTCAGTTCCAGATATGATTACCAACCTATGAGTGTTCGACGACGATCAGCGAATTATAGAATGCTTAACGAATGACGAGGTATTTAAAGGGGTGATTATTGATGATGAAGAACATCAGGCCGAGCTGAAATTTGATAATTTCATCCCTAAAGGAATCAGAACCTTAGAACGGATGTTTGATTTAAATGAAAAATTTAGAATACCAGCAAACGTGAAGACTCATAGCTCATCTCTATAGTTTGAATTGATAAATTTAGGGATGGAGACAAAGCCTAAATATGTGAATCTTGGAAAATGTTGTTCACTAGCGGAAAGAAATAAGTTCATCGGTCTTTTTAATCAATATATAAAGATGTTTTCGCCTGGACATACAAAGATCTGAAGACACATGACACTAGTATCATCCAACATGTTATCCCCATCAAATATGGAGTCAAACCTTATCGGAAACCTTTAAGGAAAATGCACCCAAAATTGGAACCTCTAATCTAGAGTGAAGTTAAAAAATTATTGCATGCTAGAATCATTTTTAAGGTTAGACACTCTGAATGGGTCTCAAATCTGGTACCAGTGAGGAAGAAATCTGGAGAAATCAGGCTATGTGTGGATTTTAGAAACTTAAATCGCACTTCAGATAAAGACAATTATCCTATTCCACCCATGGAGCAACTACTACAAATGGTCTCAGGTTCTAAACTATTTTCTTTATTAGACGGATTCTCAGGCTACAATCAAGTATTAGTAGCTGAAGAAGACAGATTGAAAACAACATTTAGGACCAGGTGGGGAACTTTCGCTTACAGAAGAATTCCCTTTGCGCTTATAAACACTGGAGCTACATTCCAGAGGGCTATGGACATAGCTTTCCGTGGTTTGATTGGCCGCAGTGCTGTAGTGTACCTCAATGAAATCACAATATTCTTAAAGAGGAGAGAAGAACATGTGTTTCATCTAAAGTAGATTTTTGAATGCTGTCAAAAATATGGTATCTCACTCAACCCCAAGAAGTGCGTGTTCGCTGTTATGGAGGGTAAGTTGCTGGGTCATGTAGTTTCAAAGAAGGGAGTCTCCATAGACCCAGAAAGGATCAAATCCATTGAACAGATCCCCTTACCCCATAATAAAAAGGGCATGCAATCATTTATGGGGACAATAAACTTCGTACAAAGGTTTGTGCCAAATTTCGCTCAAATTGTTAAACCTTTGCAGCAAATGGTAAAGAAAAGTGTACAATTCAAGTGGATAGAGGTTGAGAAGAATGCATTCAACAAGATTAAAACGTTGTTGCGCACACACCCTCCCTCAAAATCCCAGATTTCGATAAAGATTTTATTCTGTACACTTTCGCATCTGATGATTCGCTAGCAGCTGTGCTTACTCAGAAGGAAGATGGGGGAGATGAATTCCCCATATCTTTTATGAGCACTGGTCTGCAAGGGGCCGAATTAAATTACCCAGCTATAGATAAACAAGCTTACGCAGTGTTCAAAGCAGTGAAACAATTCAGGCCCTACATACTAAAAAACCGAACCAAGGTAATCGTCCCACACCCAGCTGTGAGGTCTCTTTTTGTACAAAAGGAGTTAGGAGAAAGAAGGGGTAATTGGGTAACAACTCTTCAGGAATATGACCTTGAGTTCAAGCCAGCTTCTATAGTTAAAGGGCAAGGGTTGTGCAGACTAATGACAGAAAATAGGAACAATGAAGAACATGCCTGGGAAGACGAGGCTGAATTACATTTGATGGATGTATGTCCTCTTTTCACAGCCCTGGAATCTTGGTATCGAGACCTTGTGCATTACCTTCAGACAGGATCGTTGCCAGAACATTGGAATTCTAAGCAAAGAAGAGCACTGCGTCTTAAATCAGCCTCCTATCAAATTATTGAAGGAATATTATTCAAAAAAAATTACGATGGAGTTCTTCTTAGATGCTTAGAGAAAGAAGATGCGAAGAAGGTAATGACAGATTTGCATGACGGGCCTGCTGGGGGATGTTTTTCGGGAGATACTACAGCTCACAAAATTCTCAGAGCCAGATACTATTGGCCCACGCTTTTCAAAGATGCACACGCCCATGTCAGGAAGTGCGGAATTTGTCAAAGGTGTAGCGGAAGACAAGCTAAAGTAGTAGGGCCATTGAAGCATGTGATAATAACAGAGCCCTTTGAACAATGGGGGTTAGATATCATTGGGGAGATAAAAACGAATTCTTCCCTGCAACACAAGTATATTCTGACAGCAACTGACTACTTCACTCGCTGGGTCAAATCCATCCCGTTGCTCAAAATAAATGAGAATGCGGTCATAGACTTCTTGCAAGACCATATTATGACCAGGTTTAGAGTTCCAGTTTCTTTAGTTTTTTATAATGCTACTTACTTTTCCTCAATAAGATTAACCGCTTTTGCTCATGAGAAAGGGATTAAGTTGCATTACTCTTCTAATTATTATCGATAGGGAAATGGCTTAGCTGAATCTACCAACAAGAACCTAATTAGGATTTTAAAAAAAACGGTGATAGAAAATCAGAGGAGTTGGCATTCAGCTTTACCAAACGCCCTTTGGGCTGATAGAGTCACCCCCACGTCTTCGATATGAGTGTCTTCGTATACCCTTGTGTATGGTAAAGAGGCCATTCTACCCCCCAATATCATGCTACCCTCTTCCATAATAGCTCAAGAATCTATAGGATAGGATAATGAAGTCTTGCAAATGAGGATATATAATCTCCTGAAGGCAGAGGAGTCTCGATCGAAAACTAGAGAGTGCTTTAAGCAACAACAAGAGGTAGTAAAAAGATGGTTTGATACACACAAGGCGGGAACAAAAGACTTTGAGGTGGGAGATTTGGTTCTCAAGTGGGACCACCCCCATGATGAGAAAGGAAAACACACGAAATTCCAGCAGTTGTGGGTAGGTCCTTTCCAGATTGCGGCAAAGCTTGGCCCTTCAACTTATAAGTTGCAAGATTTACAAGGGTGGGAAGAGAGCTTACTAGTAAATGGCTTAGTTCTCAAACCTTATTTTTCCTGAGTTTTGTTTGTGTTCTTCTATCTTGTATATAAATAATCTGGCTTGGCTGTCTTCTTTGAGTTATGTAGTTCAGTTTTGTTTTAGTTTAAATTCTACTGATTTCAATAAAGGAGGCAAACCCGCGGTTGCATGGAGAACATCATAATTTTGGAATGATTAAAGTTCTTGGGTATAAGACTGTGTATTATTGTTTATCTAAAATAACTTCTTCCATTTTTGCAATTTTATCGAGTAGCTATGTACGCATTGAAGTCCTGCTTAACCCCTATGAAATAAACCAGAATCAAAGGGTCCAGAATACTATTTTGAGGCTCCATCCATGTCACATTTAAAATGTCCTAGGGAGTGACAGCAAAGGGCCCATGGAAAAGAAGCAAGGTAAACATTATATTATATATAAATGATCCCATGCCAAGAATTGAATGCCAAAAGGCTGATAAGAGTCGAAAGCTCCTATGAAAGCATTATATATCAAAACAAATGTTGAACCATATAAGTAATAAATCACCGAAAGTTCCTCTCTGTCGGTGAGCTGAAACATGAATACATCTCTCACACAAAAGGACACTAGGGATAGAGGAGCCTGAATCAAAATTCAAAAAGAAAGGCATGTAGGAGGACTCATATGAAAAGGACAAAAGTTCAAAAGCATGAAAAGTGCAAAAATGGAATGGGAATGAGGAACAAATGAATATTTATGTTTACCATATGCTACAATCTTGTGGTGTTCAAGCTGGCAGCTACCTGAAGACAGAGGTAACAAATGAAATTCATCTTTTGGCCTCAAAAGAGTTATCTTGACTTAAAAATCCTGGTTTCCACTCTCCCAAGTCGGACTATCATCAATGATTAAAGGTACATATATTTTCCATTTGAGAAATCCAGATAGCTGGAAGAATTCAATAGGTTCGTTTGTTGTTAAATAGTCTGTCACTCAAGGAATAATCGTCCAGAGATCTAGGTTCATCGGGTAGTCGCCAATTGTTGCAGCCGTAACTATTTACCCCAAATTTTCAAATTTTGGCCCCCCTTATTAATTTTAGCATTGCCTTGAATCGTTTGGATCCATGAACTCTTTTGTCGTGCTTTAATTTCGGACTATGTTGAGGTTAACTCTCTTCATGTTTTCAAAAAATTGCTAATGGTTGAAACTGCTGTGGGTTGCAGAGTTTAGAGTTTGTTTTGTTACCTTTCAAGCTGCGATGCCTCTCGGGAACTTATTTCCCGTTCTAACCACTGTTTTGAAGGCCAATTTAACAACGTATCGGAGCCATGTTTCCTTGGGAAGCCTCCGTCGTGAAAATTAAACAATGATTATTTTGCAGAAGAATCGTGATTCCTCCATGGCCGCTTCGTATCGTTTAACTTATTTATATTATCAAAGGAGTTAGTCTGCTTATCTTTCGCCCTTGCGGCTCCCAAACAAACTAAGTATCTGGCATACAACCGCTCCACCCATCGATGCTTTGGCGGGTCTTCGTCACTTTGTGTTGGATCGGAGGTCGTAGTCTTTCCTTCTCCGCCCTTGTGGCTGTGTAACGCACTGAGTGTCCAACATTGATGTCCTTCCGCTCATCGACTGGGACTTTTTCACCTAGAATTTCAGTCTAGCTTTTCTGACTCTGATAAACTTAACGGTCTCGCGAACCCCGTTGCCTGTTGGAGATCCGTCGACGCGGCTATGAGTAAGACTACCGCGACCGAGGTTTTAGTGTTTTAGGTCGTCGATAAGTTTTCTCTCCCCATCGTTTTGTCAGTTTTAAACCCTTGTGGACGAGACAATGGTCCTGGCGCTTGTTAAGGTTTTCATGACGGTATAGGGCCTCTTTTGATGACTAGTCGTTTGTTGATACAGTTTGGTTTTATTGAAAATGCAGTCCTGATTAATAATACATGTCATTTAATTGCAGATGAACTTAAGGGATTTTTATAAATTACTACTGTGAGAAGGCATAGCGGGGAGACGAAGTAGCAGAAAACGGTTGGACAGTGTTAGGCAGAGTTCGTACCGAAACCAACGGGATCTTAAGGAGAGAAAACGAAAGACAAGGCAGAATCAATGGCGACAAAATCCCAGGCCTGGAAAGATCTGTCAGTTACCAAGTGGATCCCGCTTTGTTGAGTACTCTAAAAACGTAACGCATGAAGTAAATCATGAGTACTCACAGAAAAGACAAAAATGGGGATATTAAACGATTTGGAGGAACCCAAAGGTCAGATGGTTGGGGTATCCCAAGCGGTTAGCTGATTTGGTTTAAATATAGGAAAGTTAGAACTTACAAGGGCTTTTTCCCTAGAAAAAACTTGTGAAATATTGTTTGTAAGAGGAACTACTTCGTTTTACGATAAGAGATTACAATTTTTGCCTGTTGGAGAAGGTGCTATGTGGAATGTTTCAATGCGATAAATGAACAATGTTGAAGGGGAACTATTTCGTTTTCAACTGTGTTTCATTAACTGTGAGAGTGTTCTAACTTTCTGAACCTATGTTCTTACTTGAATGTTCTATAGTATATTCTATAATTTTTTCCACTATGAGTAATGGAAGTTTTAACTGTTGATGAGTTGTCTTGTCATGTATACTTTATTCACGTTTGTATGTTTGGATTTAAGAGCAGCTACCTGTGATTTGCCGTAACATATGAATAGTATTGCATTACTCATGAATTAATATCTAGCTCTCTAGAGATAGCCTAGTTAGTATTTATTTTCTAATGATGTGTGATTTAAATGTGGGGAAGTTAAGACGAGAGGTAAGAACCTACGCATCACATTGTGAACGTTCCTTGCATTCTTAACCAATTTGCATGTTAGGTAGGCACATGCATATCATACTTTAAGTCAAAAAATACAAAAATATATATGGTGGATCAGGCCGCAACCGGTAAAACCCTTTTATTTTGTTACTTGACCTACGGTAGCCGAACCGCAAACCGGATAGATTCCCTACACCAAACAGTCATGGGCTAATTGGGAACGTTGACTGGGGAGAATCCCTTGTTGTTGTCGCCTGTGATTTTCCAGGCCTCAACAGGCCCTATGCATAGAATAGTTCCTAAAACATGTTTATTGATTGTAAAATATTTAATTCTATCCCAATCATTACATTGACCCAACAACCCCTTCCGTATGTGCCTGGTTCTCTGTTCTACATTACTCTTGTGTGAAAAATATTTATTTCATATAACCTACATCCTGATCTAGTACCCTTACATATCTTATAGTTCTAAGAACCATTACTCATAAATTAAATATTTCCTATAATAAGCCGAAACATAGACAAGGTGATCCAAAGTCTATACCAAATTAAATCCATATTCCTATGATAAAATAAAGACTCCTCTTAAATTTTTTTTTTAAACATGGTTTAAATCTCTATTCATAGATCATAAACCCAAAAGTATTGTGAATAAAGATTAGTCTTTGATTTATTATATTACTATTATATATTTCATATTATAATAACATTAGATATTAAAACAAACATGGTTTAAGTCTCTATTCATAGATCATAAACCCAAAAGTATTGTGAATAAGGATTAATCTTTGATTTATTATATTACTATTATATATTTTATATTATAATAACATTAGATATTATATACAATCTTATAATCTCGTATTAATATAAGATAATAATAGTATCGGCATGGAATGTAATTTTATTATAATAGCGTTAGATATTATATACGATACTATTATTATAGGTTTAATTTTATATTAATACAAATTAATAATAGTATATGCACTGTATGAAAAAAATTTCCCCAAAATTCAAGGCAATGTGCAGTTAAGTAATTTATAAATAAAAATAATAAAAATTAAGAGCTCACACATTGTTCGTAGAATGGAAATTAAGATGCACATGTTTATGTGTTAGGCCTCACAATGCTAGGCTTATTAAAATATAAATGAATCTTTTTAGAGAACATCAATGATTTTTATAAAAAAAATGAATCTTTTTAAAGAACTTCAATGAATTTTTTTATACAAAATGCATGTGATACCAAACTTTGTCCACTTGTTCATTGGAATGATTCATAAGGATGGCATCATCTGTAAATAAAATAATAAAAATACTAACATTTAAAGTGCTACAACCTTCTTTCACTTTTTCCCTTCTAAATGGTTGATAAGGAACTTTCAAATTTGTCTTAGTCTAGTTGAAACGCCATCCCAACTTTCTCTTCATCCTTCTAACCATTTTGTATATAAATAACAAAATCATAAATAATATTATTTATAAAGTTGGGGAAACACGTTTATAAATATGTCATTCAAAGAAAATATGAGACACGATAAAATTATTTTAAAATCAATACAGTATTAGAATTACTCATTCTCAATTTCTCTATAATTTGTATGAGAGTTAGGATATGATTTGTTATTCACTAATTTCATCTAAACCTAACTAACTCTCTTAAAATTGAACTAAACCTAACTAACTCTCTTAACATGTTTGACCATCATGGTCATATTATAATTTAATCTTAAAAGTGGCCTTTTTTGTTTTAAAAATTGGATAAGTAATGTTGGAATTAATTATGAAAAACTTATAAACTAAAAAAATGTTTTTTTATTGAAAGCATAGCAATGTAGAAAATTAAACCAATAGAATTGTTTTTAGAGAAAATCAATGTGGATGTACAAGGGATTTACTCACTTTAATCATTAAAAAAATAGCAATATATTATGAATTTCCAAGGGATTTACTCATATTAAGAATAAAAAAGTAGTTGTGATACATATGGTACAAAAACAACACCTATTATGGGGTGAATAGAAATTGAAATTTGTTCGGGAGATATCATATATGGATGAGAATATTCATTATAAACATGAGAATCAAATATAGTACCAGTAATATTTTTAAGTAATAAGTTATTCCAAAACACATTAAGAAGAATTTAAGTATTAATAAGGTTATTTTTATTTATCAATAAAATGGATTTGTTATTGTTTTTTTAAGAACCTAAGATTACATATTTGAGATCTTTGCAACTCTATAAGGTGCAAAAGTATGGTAGATTAGATACAAAGGGTTTTTATAATCATCATTATAACGGTAATTATGGGGACAAATGCCATGAGTGGACGAGTTGACAATATGTTTGTGGTAGTGTTATTCATATTTATTTTGGAAACATAGAAGTTCTCTTAACAGGGTTTGAAATTTATTATAGTTTGCAAGATATAGATTGATGTTTAGATTAATAGAACTCATCCAACTTAAGGGGAAAATAATATGATGGTGGGGTAAATGAAGGTTTGGAAGGGGAAACAACTCGAAGCATGTAAGGGAGTTCAAGTTTGAAGAAAATAGGAATGTAAACAAATGAGGGAGGATAGATGAGACCACACAAGCTTAAATATTATGAATAGAATGGTGATGAGTAAATAAGTTGGATCCATTTACAAGGAAATATAATTTTCACCATTGACCAAGGTTCAAATATCGATTCCACATGTAAATATATGTGGATTCAAACCAAACCCCTTGTATCCTTCAAGAAAAACATTTAAAATTCCAAATGAAAGAGGTATTTATTGTGAAGGTGTATCGAGTTAGAGTTATATACTAGTCATTTTGGTTGATCATACAATAGTTTAGTAACTTAGTTTGTAATTTGTTATTTATTATGAACGACTTGATAGGTCACATCATTTAATTCTGACCCTTGATTTGTATAAAGGCATGTTGTACTCCTTGTAAAAAGCATCAATTCAATAAATAAAATAGATCTTTTGGAATATACATTCCAAGTTGGTATTAGAGAGGATAGCTCGTTGGTTTTCTCTCCTTGGGTTTTTCACATCAATTTCCATTCCATTTTTCTCCCTCCACACTCCATTTTATCCACCCTCCACCCATCTCTTTCTTCACTTCCTCCATGCGTCCATCACAATCAGCCACACTCCACTCCCTTCCTTTCTTTCCCTCCCCCATCACAATCCCACTCCCACGCTCCTCTCCTCCCATCTCTCGCCACTCTCCCTTGCTACGTTGCTCTCGCCTACTCCTCTCTTCATTTATCCTCTTCTCTACCCCACTCTCTCCTCCCAGCTCTCATTTCTCTCGCATGCTCCTCTCCTCCCTCTCACAGCCACCTGCGTGCTCCCACGTCCATGATCCCTCCCATTGCAACTCCCTTCCACCTTCTCACGGCTTGTTGCTTCCTTCCACGTCCTTTCTCGCCACCCTACTCGATGCTCGTTGCTCCCTCCGCACCTTCTCGCTGCTCCTGCTCACTCCATTTCCCACCACCATGTGCTCCTCGTTTCCTCCCTATACTCCTTTAAAAAAAACATAATATATATAATATTAAAATAATATTATTATTTTAATATTAATACTTGCATCTTAAATAAAAACTATTAAAATCTTATAATAAATTTAATATTATCATTCTTAATAATAAATTACTATTATAAAATAATATTGTAATAGTTATATATATTCTCAAATCTAAAGCTCAACAATATGAATACAATAAATACAGAGAGAAACCCTCCGAAGAATAAGGATGCATCCATAAAGTAAGAAGATGATCCAGTTCAAAAGATATTGGAAAAACTTGAGGAAAAAGATGAGGACATTCGTGACCTAAAGATCCAAATTAAGTCAATGACAGACCAAGTTAGAGGAGGCAATAACTCATATACAGACCAAACCCACAACGTCGTTCACAAAGTCATATCGATTTACTAAGGTTCAATGGAAAAAATAATCGAGACAGGATTCAATGGATCATTAAAATCAAAAAGTTTTTTGAAATGTACAATATATATTGCGACGATTACAAATTGAATCTTGCAGCAATGTACATGGATAAAACCACTTGTGACTTATTCTTATGGTGGGACTCATCAATGAATGGAGGAAGACAAGTTAGAGACCGGGACAACTTCAAGGAAAAATTCTTTAAATGATTTCAAGACAGGGAAGAAATTGAAACCTACAACAAGCTCACTCGTTTACAACAAGAAGGAACTGTGGATGAATATTTTAGCAATCTATTCGTCCTAACCACTCGTGTCCAAGATATAACTAAAGAACAACTCCTGCAAATTGTCAATGGTGTGCTTAAACATAGTATTCAAAGCAAGATAAAATTATTACATGTCAAAGACGTGGAACAAGCCCGTCAAAAAGCAAAATTAATTGAAGAAAATAAAAAATCACAACATTCGTTGGCTTATATACCACCCCACCTAAGAGGAAATGGTAAAAATGACAACAATCCATGTAGTAAGTGTATTGCCCCTAATTAGCATCTAGGACATAAGTGTAAAAATAAGAATCTATTCTTGTGCAAAAAAATTAGTACTAGTGACAATAATGATGAAGAATCAAGAAACGCACCTTCCTCTGACACATAATCAAATAGCGATGAGATTGGTAAAGAGGAGGCTAACATCACACCAATTATCTCAGTGGCTATAATGACATGTATCGCTCAACCCCAAGCCATCAAACTGCTTGGCCATATCAAGAAAATTAAAGTGACGGTGTTGGTCGATAGTGGGAGTACACACAACTTCATAGACTATAGGGTCGAAAAACAGTTAAACATATTCATCTACCCTACCTCCAACTTCCAAGTATCGATACCAAGAAACAAGACCACACTGTGTGATAGTAAATTCCATAAAGTAGAACTAGCTATAAAGGACTACAAGCTAATGTCACCATTATATGTTATGGAAATCCGAGAGGTTGACATTGTTTTAGGTGCACAATGGTTAGAAACAATGGGGATAGTCAGATTAAACTTACGAGAACAATTTATAAGGTTCTATGAAAATGGGAATAGATATAAAATTTACAATATTAACTTCCCCCCTCCCAAAATTGTCTCATCCAATAAAATGGAAAAGATGATAAAAAAAGGGAGCTCAAGCCTTCTTCTTACACTAGTATTCTATGGAAAGGAAAGCTGACGAAAGACAAAATACTGATCCACATGAATTAGAACAACTCCCGGGGGAAAATAGTGACATCTTCCAAAACCCTCCGCATGCTGTTTTCCCCCAATGTTCTAGGGGTTACATCATCGAGTTGATGCCAGGATCAACTCTAATTAGAAAAGGGTCACACAAACAACCTCACACGAACAAATCAGAGATCAAACATTTGGTGTAGGACAATTAGATGTTGGAATAATCACGTGTAGTAAGAGTCCTTTCTCTGCACTAGTCATACTCATTAGGAAAAAATATGGATCGTATATACTTTGCATTGATTATAGAGCGTTAAACAAAGTCACCATAAAAGATAAATTCTCCATTCCCTTTGTTGACGAACTGTTGGATGAGCTACATGGTGCAAAGTATTTTTCTTAACTAGGATTAAAATCAGGATATTACCAAATCCATATTCGAGAAGATGTCCCCAAAACAAATTTATGCACCCACAAAGGTTTATATAAATTTTGAGTGATGCCATTTTGATTATCCAACGCTCCAGCGACATTTCAAGCAGTAATGAATGACTTGTTTTTCCATTACCTAAGGAAGTTTGCACTAGTGTGTTTTGATGATATCCTTATTTATAGTAAAAATTGGAACTCATACCGCAAGCATGTAGAAACAATATTGAAGCTTCTATAAGAAAACAATGTTTATGCTAACAAATCAAAATGTAGTGTTAGGAAAAAAGAAATTGAATTTTTGGGGCACATTGTTTCAGCCAACGACATTAAGCTTGATCCCAAAAAAATTATGGAAATCACAGAGTGGTTGTCCCCCAAGTCAATTACATCGTTAAGAGGATTTATGGGTTTCCTAGGTTATTATAGAATATTTATTTGCGTGACTACTCCCAAATTGTAGCACCCGTAACATCACTATTAAAAAGGGATGCTTTCATACGTGATAAGGATGTAAAAACTTGTTTTGAACAATTAAAAACCCTAATGCACCCACATGAGTGTTAGCAGCTCCTGTTAGCAGCTCCCGATTTTATGAAGACACTCATCCTTGAATGTAATGCTTTAGGGACGGGCTTCGGAGTTGTTATCATGCAAGATAAACATCCCATTTATTTCGAAAGCCAAAAGTTAAAACCAAGTGAGAGAACAAAATCCACATACAACAAGGAAATGTTGCAAATAATGCATGTCGTTGTTAAATGGAAGCAACATTTGTTCGGGAAAAAAAATCTTGTTAAAACATAGCACAACATCCGGAAGTATTTTCTAACTCAAAAAAATATCTCTCCAAACAACAGAAATGAGTAAGAAAAATCCAAGTCTTTGATTTCGACATTTTGTATTAAAAGGTAAGGAGAATAGGGCTGCAGACAACCTATCAAGAAAACATGAGAGTGATGCCTCACTATGTGCCATATCCATAGTTGTTCCTGAATGGCTTTCAGAATTCCAAATTGAGTATGTGAAAGACTCAGACATAAGGAAGCTAATTGAAGAAGTTGAAAACAACAAAGCAACAAACTCCAAATATTCATGGGAAAAAGAATACTACGGTACAAAAAAAGAATATATGTACCCAGTTCATCAAAATTCAAAACTCAAGTCTTAAAAGAGAACCATGACTCCTCGACAATGGGCCATGTTGGTTTCTTTAAACCATAACACAATATCCACCAATCCTTCTTTTGGAAGATAATGAAGAATGATATCCATAAATATGTGATTGAATGTGATACTTGTCAAAGGAAGAAGCTCCAAATAGTGGCTCCTCACAATCTCCTACAACCCATTCATATTCTAGCCCCAAAATGGTTTGAGGTATCCATGGATTTGTTAGGAACCCATGTCAATCCCTCTCTTTACTATGTTAGTTTATTGTTGTTGGACGCATATGCTTTGTAAGTCGTCCCATAGTAATTGTTGATCCATAGTTTGTGTTATTGTTGTGAGGCGCATATGCTTTGTAAGCCGCCTGTAGTATTTGTTGATCCATAGTTTATATTGGCCCATGGTTTTGACCCATAGTATTGGCGCCCATAGTTTATATTGGTCCATGGTTTTGACTCATAGTATTGGCGCCTATTTTTGGTATATAAGTGTGTGTTGAGGCCAAGGAAGGCACAATGAAGTTATTTTGTATTGAGCTTGCTCAAAGGAGGTTGCCCCCTCGAAGTGGCTTGCGATTAATATAAAAGTGATCTTGAGTTATGCTGCTATATCGTGTGTTTTGATTACTTGTTTGCTGCAGGGTCCTCACATCTGGTATCAGAGCACTTTCCTTGGCACAAGTGGGAATTTTTTTTTCTTTTTTGGTTGACGACTTTCAGATCAATTTATGAAACTTTTTGCACAAAATTGGAAGAAACATATTGCATATCTGAATTCCTCTTTCGAAAATATGCAGTTTCAAAAAAAAATCATCTCAATTGGAGTTCTAAAAGTGGAGATATCGTGGATTTAAAATCCGCAATTTTTCAGCATTTCGGTGACGGCCGCGGAAATTGAGGCGAGAAAATCTTCTGACCGAGTGCCCAGATTTTTATTCTGATTTCAAGGGTAGAAGCAGAGTGGTTGTTCCTGTTCCGGAAACATGCTATAATAGCGATTCTGAGCAATATAGATCCGTTTTTTGAATATTGGGTGGAATTTCTGCCCAAATTTTTTTTCTGTTGCAGGTTCGGATCTGGGAATAATCCCTATCCGCTTAACTGCGGGAAGTACTTGGGCATAAGCCCTAAAACGCATTGTGAGGAATACCACAAGAACCCTGAAGTAGCTGGCCCATTGAGAGGACCTGCCAGTGAAAAGGGCAACGACCCCTACCTGATTGACTAGTTCCCACCCGTGAGGTAAACCAAGAGCTGTCGTTTATGGCCAAGTGGTTATCAGTTTTACCTGAGCCGTGGAGTGAGAGGTACTACCCCAATACGCAAGCCGTCAGACAGCATTGGTGGCCGAGTGAATCCCTTGAACCGATAAGAAGCTGCACATACCTAGGGTCCATATCTATTTTCAGTTGCACAATTGCAGATTTCCTCTATGCAGAACTGTTGCCGGTCAGTTCCGCGCCGTTGCAGATCCATCTATTGCCGATTACTTCCGCGCCGTTGCAAATCCCTTCCTGAAAAATCTCCTGCTTATGGTTGTCACCTGCACAGGAGCAAAAATCATGGAGGAAGCACTTGCAGTCATCCAAGCCAAACTCCAAGAACTGGATAAAAAATTTCTCGGTCTCCCTCTTGAGCATTTAGCTATGAACACCAGACGACAGTCCGAGTCTTCATCAACCAATGGGTTCTCTTCTTCCAGCAATTTTCGCAGTCCGAAGCTACATTTTCCGCGCTTCAATGGTACTGATCTGACTGGATGGATCTATCGTGCAGAATAGTATTTCAGCCTTCATAATACTTTTGATGTCCACCAAGTTCCACTTGCCTCCTTTCATTTGGAACAAGAAGCTCTTCAATGGTATCATTGGTACATCAAGGCTCATGAAGAGCCAAAATGGCCTGCTTTTTGCCAGCTCCTTTTGCACCGATTTGGTCTGAGTGCTTTTGATGACTTCATAGGAGCTCTCACTAAACTTCGCCAAACTGGCACTGTGAAAGAGTATCAAACTGAATTTGAGAAAATAGCTAATCACACTGAAGGATTAACTGATGACTTCTACCAGAGTTGTTTTATCAGTGGTCTAAAGGATGCAATTCGCTCTGAGGTCAAAATGTTCAGTCCCAACACAATAATGGAAGCCCTGGGGTTGGCTAAGTTAGCAGAAGACAAGATGGCAGCCCAACAACACTCCAAATCCTCTTTTGTTCCCTTCTACAATATGGGTTCTCAACGACCTCCCATTCCACCAGCTCCTCGCTCACCTCCAATCAAGCATTTGTCTGAAACAGAGATGCATGCACGTAGAGAAAAAGGGATTTGTTATAATTGTGATGAGAAATTCAGTCGGGGACATCGATGTGTTCAACAAAAGATCTATCTCTTGGATGTGGATTCTCCACCTGCCTCTGAAATTGGTGAAGAAGTTGTCGATGTAATGGATGCTCCGGTTGACACTCAGGAGCCGCCTACTGACCCTCCATCTCAGGACGACCAGCCCGAGATATCCCTCCATGCTTTAGCTGGAGTCACTGCCCCTTAAACAATGCGGGTACGCAGTTACTTCAAGAAGCTTCCTCTTACAATACTCATTGATTCTGGCAGCACTCATAATTTCATTGACCCTCGGATCGCCAAACAAGCTGATTGTTTTATCCATCCTTGCTCCAACTTTGAAGTCATGGTTGCCAATGGGGGCACCTTACTTTGCAAAGGGAAGTGTCGTAATGTCCGTATCTCTATGGGAGATTATAACCTCCGCTCTGACATGTTTGCCTTGACCTTAGGCAGATGTGATGTGGTTTTGGGCGCTCAATGGCTACGCACACTTGGTCCCATATTATGGGATTTTGTTGAACTTTGGATGCAGTTCTCCCCTGATGGACACAAACACACATTGAAGGGATTACAACCAGGGTCTCTCAGCATCATCAGTTCACATCGCCTGGAAAAACTCCTTAAGAAGAGTTCCCATGGTGTCATTGCTCAGCTCCATTCCCTTCAAATGCAACCTTCAGTGGCCCCCACTACTCCTTTGGATCTCCAACAAATTCTGGATCGCTATACAGGTGTTTTTGCTGAACCAGTGGGACTTCCACCTTCACAACCAGAGGACCATCGTATTCAGCTCCTCCCTGGTAGCATTCCTCCCAACATCAGGCCCTATTTGCGGAAATTCATTCTGGTATTTTTTGATGATATCCTCATCTACAATAAAACATGGGCTGAACATCTCCAGCATCTGGCTCTTGTAATGCAACTTTTCTCTGATCATCATCTCCATGCCAAAAATTCTAAATGTGTTTTTGGCCAAAAGGAAGTTGAGTATCTCGGGCACATTATCTCAGCACAAGGGGTTCGTGTGGATCCTGCCAAAATCGCTGCCATGAACAATTGGCCACCTCCTAAGACACTCCAGAGCCTTCGTGGTTTTTTTTGGGGTTGACTGGCTACTACCGCAAGTTTGTCAAGGATTATGGGAATCTTGGAGCTCCATTAACTGCGCTGTTGAAAAATGATGCTTTTACATGGACACATGTTCCTGAGCGTGCATTTGACAAGCTGAAACAAGCTATGTGTACTACACCCGTTCTAGCTATGCTCGCTTTTTCCAAGCCCTTCACTATTGAGCGTGATGCTTGCGGCAATGGACTTGGTGCTGTTCTCCTTCAAGATGAACACCCCATTGCGTTCACCTGCGAAGCCCTTTCCGGTAAGCATTTAGCTGCCTCTACATATGAGAAGGAAATGATGGCCATTTTGCATGCAGTACAAAAGTGGCGACCCTACCTCTCCGGGACTCATTTCTGCATCCAGACTGACCACCAGAGTCTGAAATATTTCCTAGAACAGCGTGTATCCTCCCCAGCACAACAGAAATGGGTTAGCAACCTCATGGGTTATGACTATGAGATCACTTATAAGAAGGGTAAGGACAGTCTTGTGACGGATGCCCTTTCTTGCACATTTGATGACCAAGGTTCTCTTTCCGCTATTTCTATGCCTGTTCCAAATTGGTTGCAATCGGTTCAGCAAGGTTATGTCAATGACTCTTCATTATCTCACATCATCCAACGCTTGGACAACAACCCTTCTGCTGTTCCACATTACTCTTGGGATGGTGCTTCACTGCGATACAAGGGTCGTCTGGTGCTTCCCCAGAACACAGCTCTTCAACAAGCTATCTTCTATGAACTCCATGCTTCTCCGTCAGCGGAGCACTCTGGTTTTCTCAAAACGTATGAACAGGCATGGCGCAACTTCTTTTGGCAGGGCATGAAAAGGACAATTCAACAGATGGTGGTTGAAGGTGATACCTGCCAACACAATAAGGGTGAAACAACACCCCTTCCGGGATTGCTCGAGCCCTTGCCCATACCTCCCCGGATATCGATAGATATTTCTATGGATTTCATTAACGGGCTCCCTAAATCTGGAGGGAAGACTGTGATTTTGGTTGTGGTTCATCGCCTCTCCAAAGATCGTCATTTTTGTGCTCTCAGCCATCCCTATACAGCCTCTTCCATTGCTCAAATTTTCCTGGACCAGATCTTTCGTCTTCATGGAATGCCTTCTTCCATTGTCTCGGATCATGGTGCGACTTTCACCAGTCATTTTTGGACAGAACTCTTTCACCACACTGGCACCAAACTGAAGATGCGTTAAGGTTATCACCCCCAAACGGATGGTCAGACTGAAATTATCAATAAATGCTTGGAACCTTATCTTCGTTGCTTCTCCTCTGAGCAACAACACCAGTGGGAAAAGTGGCTCCCTCTCGCTGAATGGTGGTACAATACCTCTTACCGCACTGCCTCTAAAATGCCTCCATATGAAGCAGTTTATGTTCAAACACCGCTAGTTCTTCTTCCTTACACCCCCAGCAGTTCTCCAGTTCAGGCAGTTGACGCGGTCCTTCGCATTTTGCGCGAAAACCTTCACATGGCAGGAAATCGCATGAAGCAACAAGCTGATCAGCACCGTTCTGAGCGCACTTTTGAAGCCGGTCATATGGTTTTTCTTTGTCTCCAGCCTTACAAGCAATCCTCACTCAAACTCAAAGGGAGTCATCAGCTCGCTCCAAAGTTCTATGGGCCATATAGGATTCTTCAGAAGATTGGGTCTGTTGCTTCTAAATTGGAACTTCCACCTTCTTCCCGCATTCATCCAGTATTTCATGTCTCTTGTCTGAAGAAAGTTCTTGGCACCAACATCAAAGGCCAAACTATTTTACCAGAACTGGATAATGCAGGATCCATCTTTTTGGAGCCAGAGGCTGTCCTCAATAAGCGCACTCGTCAGCTTCGCTCTCGCTCTATCACAGAGGTCTTAATTCAAAGGCACGGAATGCAGCCCGAGGATGCTACATGGGAACCACTCCTCCAGATACAGCGACAATTTCCACATCTAAAGCTTTGAGGACAAAGCTTTTTCTAAGGGGGAGGGAATGTTAGAAACCCATGTCAATCCCTCTCTTTACTATGTTAGTATATTGTTGTTGGATGCATATGCTTTGTAAGTCGTCCGATAGTAATTGTTGATCCATAGTTTGTGTTATTGTTGTGAGGCGCATATGCTTTGTAAGCCGCCTATAGTATTTGTTGATCCATAGTTTATACTGGCCCATGGTTTTGACCCATAGTATTGGTGCCCATAGTTTATATTGGCCCATGGTTTTGACCCATAGTATTGGCGCCTATTTTTGGTATATAAGTGTGTGTTGAGGCCAAGGAAGGCACAGTGAAGTTATTTTGTATTGAGCTTGCTCAAAGGAGGTTTCCCCCTCGAAGTGGCTTGCGATTAATATAAAAGTGATCTTGAGTTCTGCTGCTATATCGTGTGTTTTGATTACTTGTTTGCTGCAGGGTCCTCATAGGATTTTATCATCGGCCTTCTTACATCAAAAGGAAAGGATAGTATATTTGTAGTCATTGACATATTAACAAAATATGCTCATTTTATTAGTATTTCATCTGAAGCAAAAGCAAGCCAAGTCATAGATAGTTATGTAAAGAATATATTTAAGCTCCATGGGTTTCCCAAGGTTATTATTAGCTGAGGGACCCCAAATTTACTAGCATCTTCTGGAAAGAATTGTTCCACCAAGTTGGGACTTCATTAACTATGTGTACCTTGTACCACCCCCAAATGCATGGACAAATTAAATTAGTAAACAAATGACTTGAAGGATACCTGAGGATTTTTGTGAATGACTGACAAACTTAATGGGTACAATGGATACACCTTATAGAATGGTGGTACAATAGTACATATCATACATCAACAAAAATGTCACCTTTTGAAACTTTATGTGGATATCCACCTCCTACAACAAGAGAATATGTCATCAACTATTTCAAAGTTCCAGCGGCAATGGATTGCCTAGTGATATCTAATGAGGTCATCCACATTTTGAAGAACCATCTCGAACAAGCAAGAAACTGCATGAAACAACAAGTAGACTCAAAAAGAACCAATCAAGAATTTGAAGTGGGAAATTGGGTGTTTGTTCGCCTTCAACTGTACAAACAACTTGACTAAAAAATTCCAAAAATCATGAACTTGCACTACACTTAACATAAGTGGCAGATTCCTTCACAATAAAAGAAGGTAGAAAATATGCAAAAGCACCTCATAGTAATCCTGCCAAAAACATTGCTAGTATGAATTAGGTCAAGGTAGATCCATTCCTATTGTTCCTTCCTTTTTGCTATTATCCTTTTTGGAAAAATAAGAACAATAAAAATGGATTCAAGTGAAGAAAATCAAATCAAATCAAAACATCCCACCTAATAATCAAATTACAATAAAGTATAAAATTTCTTACACTTAAGAACTAAAATAATTATTATGAAAATGGAAATCCAACCCTTTGAAAACATAACTACATAACTGATTTCAAAGTTCCAAAGGAAGATTCAATCAAATTTATTAATCCACTTATTTTCTTAGTATTTCTAACTATACAATAAGCACCAAACACATTTAAAATTTTAAAAATGTCATCCTTTCTTTCACTTAAAAAAACAAAACAAAATTATTACTACAAATAAATAAAAAAATTAATCCATTTATATTTTCTTATTTATAACTATACAATAAGCACCAAACACACTTAGAACGGTTAAAACTTAAAAAATGTGATCCTTTCTTTCACTTAAAAAAACAAAAAACAAAAGTTTAAAATCCCCGTGTCCTTTAAAAAGAAATTTGATTAGAAATTTCAATTTTTTTAGAGTTATTATAATCATCCTTTGCAGACGATATATTGAAGATATTATAAAGCTGAAAAAAATATCCCAAAACAAAAATTCTTTACAAAACACAATTTAATTACTAATGAGGTTGAGTTTCTTACTATTAGCTTCTACATGACTGAGTGAGGTGTCAATTTCCATATTATCTTGAACCCATTGAACTATGGCTTCCTCCTATGAGTCACCATGACCTAATTCCACTGATAGGAATTCCCGTGAGTGACCATGGCCTACCTCCACTGATAAGAATTGATTGGCTCGTGTTGAGAATGAACTCTTACTCATTTTACAAATTAGGTTGTATAGTAGTGGAACCTCAGCTTCTACAACTTATAGTTTTTGAAGAAATGCATAAAACACTTGCACATTTGATGCATTTTGTATGGAGTTATCATTTCCAAAACTATGAAGTGTAGATGTGTTAGAGGAAATTGAAGAGTTGTTACCATGGATTAATTATTCATGGCATCTAATAATTTTCTTCATGTATGAAATTTCTTTTTGCAAGCCAATGTTGTAGGTAGGGAAATACATGGTGCTTGGGCAAGGAATTGTTGAGAGGGAGGAGGAAAACTCCCAAGCTGACCCAACACAGGAATCATGCTCCTTGGGGACTTAGAATAGCTAAGGAACCAAAAATGGCACCATGACCCACCAAGTATTAAAGTCTACAATCAAGGAAAGCTCGAGACTAGAGTTCTTTAAACCAATGAAAAACAAAACAAATTATGCACTAAGAGAAATATCAAGACAATATATATTTTAAGAAATGAAAAAGATACCAAGGATGGGTGGGACAAGCCAAGAAGAGAATCAAACAAGGGACCTGCAAAATCCAGATATAATCTAATGCCAAAACAAAAAAGGAGAGACATATACATTTATGGAATTCGCTATCTATGAGCTAGAATTCCGAGCCTAAAATATTTGTGGTCATGGATCCTGGATTTTCTTTTCTACACCCACTCTGAACATGATACCAAAATTCGAGAGGGATAACTAGAGTCCCACATTTCCTTTGTGTATTGATGGAGTTAATCTTTAAAAATAAGGGAGAGTTAAGATTATACTAGCAAGAGCTTCTGTGAAGGGATTGAAAATCATTTTGGACTACATTGTGCGTACTTGACATGATTATGGAATAATTGTTATTCCACTTGTTCATTGAGTGCCAAAACTTCTCAAACAATAGACGTTATAGTTTGAAGATACAACCCCATTTTTTTAAAACTCCTTCCCATGGTTTGGAGGCATTGTTATCCCTAGTGTATGTCCCTCTATTATGGCGTCACGGAACATGGTAGAATTGAATTATTGAAAAAATGACTTACCTTAGGGATTATTCATTCCATCTAATGAGCAAGAGTGATATTCTAAGGAGGCAAGTATCTATGTGCCAACTTGATTATTATTACAGAGTCCCTTATCATAGTGAGAGAGTGTAGACTGAGAAAGTGAGCTTGTAAAAGACATTGGTAAAAGGATAGCACTTCATCTTGATTGTATCTTGTGGTTCCTAATCTCCATCCAAAGTGCAATAATTTATTTCCATTAGGATCAAGTATAACCTCATGCTTTCCAGCCCTAAAACTACTAAATATTACAAAGAATAAAATCAATATTCTATAAGTCACCCAAATTTAATAAATACTTCGAACAAAGTGTGATAAACAAACTAATGGAAAAGTAATGATAAACAAATTAAATCATGATATAAAATCAACATGGTATAAGTCACCCAAATTTATTAAATACTTAGAACAATGTGTGACAAACAAACCAAGAGAAAATGAATGAAAAAAAAATTATCATTTGATAAATACATTATTCTTCTTATCACAAGTAATTATAATTTTGTAGACAATAATTTAAATGATGTAAACTAGATCAAGATGAAACTAAGTTTTTTATTTGTTTATCCTTCTTAGTATACACTTGTTATTATGTCCCTGACAAGGGGATATATGAATCGCTTAGGGCGATTATCTGGAGCAATTTGTAGTAATTTAAAAAAAATAGAAGTTAGACTAAGGCTATGTATTTATTTTTTATTTTTTTTAGTTTCTTAAATGTCTATTTTTTAAGATTATTATTGGTCTGGTGGAGATTACGTTACCTTGGTTTCTTGTGCCCTAGAACCTGACGACATCGCTCATATCAACAATGCTATAATGCTCCTCGTAAACAATACCTCCTTTAATATTTCAGATTTTGAGATCCCAATTAATATTCCAAATTTGTCATCAAGCAAATTAGACAACCATGGTTCTCCCAATTAATTCATTCTCACCAAGCATATCAAATTGGGAAAAGTGTGAAGATATTAAATTGAGTGCCACATGAAGACCTACATTTATCGGTATGTGAAGTGCCGCCAACATTTGGTTCTTTCGAATATATGATATGTACACATTCTGGCTTTAAATGAAAACCTTTACTTATCCATTGGGAAAGGTTTTGAGGGCTAGTTTGGCTCAGCAAAAGTTGAACTGTGTTGAAATGTTGGTTTTGTGTTTCTCCAAATTTTTTCATAATTCGGATTTAGGCTAGTTTTTAATGCTCCTGTTTGAGCTTCCACTCAGGCTTGTGCCAAGTATAGTGAACACGGGGTTGTGTTCTTCACAAGAGGTAGTGTGAACGCAGGGTTGTGTTCTTCACAAGAGATAGTGTTCAGTGGTGGTTTGGTTTTCTTCTATTTTCCAACTACTATTGCGAAAGACAAATTTCTGTGCTTTCCTTTTATTTTTTTGCTGGTGAACTTGCTTGGAAGGTATGTTAGCCAATTCACATCATTACAGGTTATTTGTACATTTATTAGAATCTGTAATAAATTCATTAAATTGCAAGAAAATTGTATGGGATTATTTGTATATTTGATCTATTTTCCTTTTCCTAATAAAAGACACGACTGCCACTATCAAATTAGGGTCATATTTAAATTTGCTCGCGCCTATGGATTATTTTTAACCAATGTCAAATGTTCCAGACACGCTAGATGCATGCGCCTTTTAAAAATCTCTTTCAAATTTTGAGCATTATAACATGCACAATACGTTGACAGATATATTAGAATTCTATTATTATAGCATGAGATTGTTTGATCGTCTCCTTTTTATCGTTGGGAACAAGAGGGTGGGATAATAGTTTGCGATCATGCAGCATTCTATGTATTTTTTTTAATCCTGCTTCATGGAGTGAATAGAGTGAATGTTCTCAGTTGGTCTTTACCATAAAAACCAAAAAGAGAAATGAAACTAGGTTCTGCAATAAAGGAATTCGTCGTATCAATTATAATTTTACTATACACCCAGTCACTTGTGTCACATGCAATAAGTTATAAGTCAACACATATTAAATATCCTTCTTGATTGCCTCTATTATGGACGACTTGTTACAATTTTGCCTTTCTTCTGTACTTATGTTTCAGGAAACCACCACACCGGAAGTAAAATTTGACCGAGGAACTGTTTAAAACCCTATTAAATGATGGTGATGAAATTTCACCAAGACTAAAGTAACACTAACATGATATCCTCGCTAAGAGTTATCCTCCATTGTTCTTTATGTAAACCCTACCTTTTTGTCTAAATGTGGAGTCTTTTACCATCTTTGCTAATTTGGAAACACCTTTAGATCTACTTTGAAATTTTGTAGTTATAAGTGGCCTCGATGATGGTTGAAATGCATTTGAAATGGAGGAGCCATCGGAATAATGGCAGGGAGTCCAAATCCGTCAACACAACTTATCTTTTCTTTTTTTTGTTTTTTTATGGTGTTAAGATGTATTTATTGTGAAACTTTTTGCTATTTATTAGTATAGATTTATTTGAACTCTAAAAATTCATTCAACCCTAATCTAAAAATTTAACTATTAAAATTCAACAATTCTCTAAAATATATTCATTATAACCAATACCAATATTTAATTATTAATTTTTTTCCTAGTGGAAAATTTGCCTCTAAAACAACTTAAATAATTAACAATTATTTATTTTTCCTAACTTTACTTTATTTATAATTATAGTCCCAACAATATTGTGGTTTCCACACATAATAGACATAAAATATTATAAAAATATTGTCACTTATATTCGGATTTAACATTCTTATTCCATGCTACTTAAATTGTTAAGTCAACGATGTAAAGCTTGAATATATGCGATGTTATGTTTGAAATTTGACTATTCCGATCTGGTTTTCCTGACTGCCTTGTTCTTTCACATGTAAGTGCTTGGATTTGATCTTTATGTTGTTTTCTTATTATACTTGCCAAGAAAGAAGTGTATATTGTATTCGATAAGCGTTGAATAACAATTAGTTTAGCAGTTTAACTAAAAATTTCTCAGTTATCAAAGGTTTTACATTAGACACTCTATTTTTTTATTTTTGTTAACCATTGGAAATTCATTTATCTAATATTCTATTGGCTGAGGATTTGGGGCGCTATTGCCTAGCGGACGGCGGGGCTTCTTGGGAAGAAGAAAAATGTTTAATGCAAGGCTTCTTGGAAGAAGAAAAATGTTCAATGCATTTTAATGCATTCAATCCAGGTGGTCAC
>LPNX010050563.1:103479-128377 GCA_001517045.1 Pseudotsuga menziesii
TCACTTATATTCAGATTTAACATTCTTATTCCATGCTACTTAAATTGTTAAGTCAACGATGTAAAGCTTGAATATATGCGATGTTATGTTTGAAATTTGACTATTCCGAGCTNACACTTTCATGGTTTCCACCGCCCCATCACCACCGCCCCTATCGCAACCACCGCCATGGTCTCCACTACCTGCATCTTCTAGGATTTTTCACCGAACCCTTCTCCATTAGCAAATTTCTAAACAACGGGGAGAACTGATACTCCTTTTCTAATTTCCCTTTATAGTGGTTGTTTGAGGCTTGCAAACACATTTGCAGCAGTCCCCATGATCCCATGATCTAGAACTTCAAGCCTTGGCCCCCCTCGACTGCATAGTCGAAACTCCCAAATGGTTGAAGTTTCAGATGCTATCTGCTTCAGGATCTGTATCTGGATGAGTTAGTTGTGAGGTAAGCTGGAATTGATAGCTCAAATGCTGCTAAAACTACTATGCTATCTATTATGTGTTTGTCCTCTCTGTTGGTGTTCAACTGATGCTGCTAGCTTAGATAGTGGTTATGAATCCACCCCTAGATAATGTGCTACTGGTACAGAAGCTGGCCGCTGGTGACTCGGATGCTAGAGGATCTCCTCCCAACACCTTAGAGAAAACCCCACTGTTTACTCTGCTACTGGAGAAGGAAGAGCTATTTCTTCCATTTCATAATAGGAAAGGGTGATACTGGCTATCCCAATGAAACTGCCTCTGGTGCTTGGGTGTTGCACACTGTTCGGACATATTATGGCAGTTTTGTAAAAATTAAAAATATTATGTATCTCACTGGACACCGTCAAGGATAGCCGATTTTTGTGCTCGTGCACTTTCCAAAGGTGTACCCATTCCCATTATTGGAACATAACTATTTCAGGTCATGAGGCTCCTTTCAATAGATTCATACAGGTTGTAGATTAGAGCTCTCTATTGACATAACACACCGTACTTCATCAAACCTTTCTGTCTTGGATCCATTTATGGGCTATTGCAAGGAGGTGGAAAGAGTTGCTTCTAAATCAAAACTAAAGACAAATTGAAATAAATTACTTTAACAGAGTAGAAAGATTGAAATAACTTACTTTATGTGATTTGGAAGCCGATTCTTTCTTAATTCAGAAGGTCTGAATGAATGTATGACAGGTGAGGCTTTATCTATTATTAACTTACAGCAAATGTACTTTTCTAACTCAATATTTGTAGTTGTTCTTTCCCGTGTTACTTTCATAAATACTTTCCTGCATAAGAACGAGCCTCCTTCCAAGCACTGGCAAACCCTTTCTCTGTTTGATTTGGATAAATGACTCGGATGAAGAAACATCCAAATATTTTTCCCACCATATCAAATTCTAGTTAAAAAGTAATTTAGATATTTTTATCTGCGTACAATTGTTTTTTAATAGAGGTTAACAAATTGTCTGGAAAAACCCCTTCGCCCATAATATTTGAGGAGTCGGGTAGCAATTAGTAGACCAGGTGCATGCTCATTAGCATTGCGTTGCGGGGTAGCAATTAGTATACCAGGTGCATGCATGTTAGTATTGCAGTTTAACACTTTGCAGGGTGTCCCTTTAGAGCTTGAGAATGAACTATGTTATAATCCACCTCATGAGCATGCTCAAAATAATATAAGACAAGTGGTGGAGTATATGTTGGGGTTTCGAGGATTGATATATCTGTTTAGTGCCCTCAGATCTTATCTAATTAGAATATAACACAAAAATAAATCTAACTCCATCAACAATTGTCCATCCATATTCATTAATACAAACAATCTACATTTGAATATCACAATTTTTATTCAGTTCTAAGCTTTTCCCCAATAAATATATATTGATATTCTCAATTAAATCAATTTCCCTCCCTGAAAATTGAAATATGAATGGATCCACCACTTGAAGTAAGTTCCCATACTAAAAAACTATTTCTCCCGTGCTCCTACTTTGTTGCAGGAATTTAAAGAATCCATATCAAACGGTGATGATAATAGGGTAGCAGGCGCATATAGAGGTACAAATTCAGGCTACCAAGGATGAAAATAATGCTCTGTCAAAGTTTGTTGCAACTTTAACAAAAGAGTCATCAACAGGAAATGACAAGTTATTTCACGTAAATCTACTTTTTGAAACTAATTTCCTTTTTCTAAATTTAAAATTGGTATCCCTATGATTTTTCCATTTCCTATAATGAACCATTTCCATTTCTTACGATTTTTCCAAAGAAATAAGTTTAGTTTATTTCTAATCCCTCCTGACATATGGAATATGAGCCACATTCATATTGGGTTTAAAAGTGTATTTTGCTGATGAATATCATATTTAGTGACATGCTCCTTCTATGCATGTAGGGAACACATTTTGAATTATTATGCATTCAAACTTTTTAATTAAGTTATTTAAAAAAGATTTACATTTATATTTGTTAGTTTAATTGTTTTTTTAAATACAATTTGGACATTATTTTGAAGTTGACAGATTTTTTTAATAATTGTTGTTGCTGTAGACAACATATGCATATAATAAACGAGTGTTTTAAAGGATATCTCTTTCCAATTAATCTTTGTCTCGATGCAAACGTGGACATTATTTTGTAGTTGACATATTTTTTAATAGTTGCACTGTTGCATACAACAGAGATGCAAATAATAAACTACTAGTTGACTCGTTGTAATATTATTCAAAACTTTGTAATTATTCATATCATAATGCATTTTACACACTGACACAAGGACAATAGAGGGCTTTGAAATTTTCTATTGCTACTTGTATTTGTACAAATGTTTTAGTTACAAAAAATATGTTTCTACTTTCTAAACGAACCTCGGCAGGTATCAGCTGCCATGTAGCACTTGTTTAATTTGGCTTGTTTTTCTTTTGATTTTGGTTGGTTGTTGATCTTTTCTATTGTTAGTTGTAGGTGCAGTGAAAAAAAGCAAGCTTAACCGACATCCAACATATTCACAGAGATGAGAGTGACATGACAATAGCAATGGCGATGATCAAATCCACCATCCGCCACCACCACAATCGGTATCAACACGAGGACTTGTACGAGGAAAAGCGATATGAGCATAGTACACCATTGGTGTTGGGCTCTCGCCTGACCCAAAAGGCCATAACCAAGGTACTCTAGTGGTTTTCACTTTGGGTGTTGATATCGACACTAACATGCTCATAGTGATCTTTGAGGAATTTGGTATGTGTATTGTTATTCGTTTGTTGTTTATTTTGACTAATTAACATTTGATTTTTATATTATTATTTTTCCTTATGTTCGCATGTGTTTTTTTGTCGGTGCAATGAAGGAGCTAGTTCTTTATTTTGACTAATTAACATTTGATTTATATATTATTATTTTTCCTTATGTTAGCATCTGTTGTTTTATCGGTGCAGTGAAGGAGCTCAGGGAGATTCCACTAAGAAGATAACATTTGATTTATATATTATTTTTTTGCTTTATGTTCGCATGTGTTGTTTTGCAAGTGCAATGAAGGCGCTCATGGAGATTTGACTAAGGAGATCACAAATTCATAGAGTTTTTTTTGGTCCCCTTCCAGTAATTCCACTCCAAATTGACAAAGGTCTATATTGATTTAATTGCAAGGTAATACGATACAATTATCCCCAAATTGGTTCAATGCAAGTTAATATTAAATTTTTCTTGTTTTCTTTGCTCCCAAGTTTATTCTATACGATATATTTTTCTCCAAATTGGTTCATTGCAAATTAATAGTATTAGTCAGATCAAGTCTCTGCTGTCTACAATTATAAATTTATAACTTTAGAATGAAGGAAGTCCCACAAAGTGAAAGAATCGTTCTGGTGCTGTTTTTAGTTCCATGCCTATAGAAATGTTATCTACTCTAGAACCTTCAAGTTAGTAATGTGTGTAAAGATTTCTCTGATATGTTGTGAATTTTTCTCCATATTATTTATTTGGTAATGCAAATCATTTATTTGAAATAATCATAAATATTCATTTTCTTCAAACCAAACCAATACTTCTTGAAAATGTGGACATATTTTCCCACAAACAACCTTTCAAAACCAAAATTTGTCCATTGCCAACAATACAATCTGTCACCCCAATATCACCTAGCCTCACACAGAACTAGCATCTGATCGTATATCACCTAGCCTCACGTAGAACTAGCATCTGATCGTTCGTAAGGTTATCATAAGTAATGCAAGTTCGGCAGGATATTCTCTAGCTTATAGGGTGATTAGCAAGTTCATAAGTGTGCAAGGCAGATGGGAACGCAATTCCTGATATCGCGGGCTGAGGCAGTCAACCAGACATTCATTATTCTGGGTAATGGTTCGCCTTTTGGGTAAAATTCAAACTAATGTCACTTAAAATTCAGAAACCTATGCAGAACTGATGTCACTTAAAATTCAGAAACCTTAGCATAAGGGGTGAACATGAATCACTGGTGAAGAACCTCACCCTCTTTTCACACAAAATATGCATATATACTTAATGACTAGGATCATGCAGAACACAACAGTGTTGGTTCTTGGACGCAGTTCTTACACAACAATAAGAAAGAGGCTTCCCAGATGCCAAACATGAGAAGAAGAAGTGGAAGTCATGTGTATACTCCATTCTGTAGATCGATCGAGTATTCCTTGATGATTTCAGACCTATCGACGATATTATATGGACGCCCAAAATGCACATAACAAACCAAAGATGGAAGGACTGCAATATCCTGACATATTATTTCTTGCCACTCTATCTGATATACCTAGAATACTATCCCAACATAACCATTCCTTACATTATCTATTTGCCCTGGGAATTCCTTCTTCGAGAGGGACGGCATATCGTGAAGAATATGAAGAATATTGTGATGGTGAGTTCAAATGGCACATCTCTGTTGCATAGGAAATCCTTTCATGGTTCTTGATTTCTAATTGGTGTTGTATCTGCTGTGACAAAAAAACAGAAGGAATTTACAAAGCGACCCGGTTGTTTCGTATAGAGGCCCTGGTGAATTTAATTGGAGAAGCACCTTATGGACCTATTCTCAAATCCGATGATCAGCATGATCAAACTAATTGGCTCAAGCCACCATATACCAATGACAGGAGGCTATTGCACTCGCTCGTGGTGCCATTGAAAACAAAATCCTTCCAGCATACCTGCTTCTTTTGGAGCTCTAATCTTGATTACAGAGACTTGAAAAGGCTTAGGTAGGGAATGCATCTTGTTGATCAAAAATTATTTGCTCTCAAAGCTATGAATCAATGGCCATCCAAAACGCCCTTCGACTGGATTTGCAGCTCAATTAACAATCCATACAATGGACAAGTACATATGTTGATAAAATTCCTGAATTCCAGATGAAAAACTCTTAGTGTCTACACTCCTTTAGATGTGGAAAGATTGGGCATTACAATGTGGTCGTTCTTGAATTGCATTACATGAATAATAGGAAACACTCATAAGCTTAGCCAATCCAGAAATCAGATATATCGCGATGATAGTATTGGTTTAAACCAGCACCAAAGACCGCACGATGCTTCTGCAAATGAAAATTTCTAGTTAGTTAGGACTGTAGAAGGATCGGAAACGCCTTGCTTTGGCCTGCAGATACTTGATCCACGAAAGATATTTGTGGAAGAAACAGCTCGTAGTGTTAAACTTGAAGAACCCACAGACTATCTCTTCTCTTTTTATTCTGCAGGAAACATGCAGCCTAGCTATTTCTTCGACAATTATGAAAAGAAGCTGCATGTTTTAATCAAAGGGAATGCCAGAACCCTAGAATTATTCATGCGCAAGTAAAGCTCCTTAGTTGGAAACACAGATATAATTTCGGCACTTTGTATCCGCAATCCTTCCCCATAAATTTATCATTTTGTAGTCAAATCCATGGAGGATACAATTCCCTATTACAGTCCCTATACATTGTTGACAAGAGAGTGTTCCATATGTTGAATCTGCATTCTATATTTGAGAATCCCTCACCCGTCTTACAAATTCATTCGATTATGGAGACAAAGGTCTCACAGGTCTTACAACATTCGATAAATAATGGAGGTCGCTTCCTTGCTTGAGGATATATATATATATATATATATGAGATTTGAAAGAAACTAAACACAACACAGATCAACACACATTGAACTCATTGACAACTGAACCAGGCCGTTTAGGCTACTTGCAATGTCTATTAAGGGAATATGGATTTATACACATACATGAGCTTCTCAAAAGTTCATTGTGGGTGAACTATCTATACTCTAGAAGCTTTAGACTTCTAGAGAATTCGTACTGTGGGTGATTGATGTATGTCGGTGGCTACACTAAAGTTGACCCATTGGTCAACATTATCTTCAACACTCCCCCTTAATGTTGACCACATAAAATACACATAAAACAACATGGGTCACGCCTGTCACTTTGGGTCCTATGGCAAATTATGTACCCATTTACAATATATTTAGACAAAACATTCACATCACCCTTTTTAGGTCTTTACACTATCCATTTCTTATCACAATGCATATCCATCTTCCTTTGCTTCCAGCATATCAAAGGGAAGCAAGCATTTAACTTTACAAATATAATAATAAACATTAAGCTTCCACAACAAAAACTTCTTTATGAAGTCCCTTTTGCCACTTTTCCTCTCTCAACCTGTACAACTGAATGAGCCCAATAATGTGTTTTTCTCAATTGTGCACTCCACATTTCTAGCTGTAAAATATCTATCCATCCATAGTGTTTATGAAAAGCATTTTTCTTCATATTCCATTCAACTCCATGCCATATATCTGTCCATTTCTCTTGTGAATAATTTTTGTATGCCTTATACTTTGGGTTTTTAAATACACCATGTCTTTGCACATGTGTAACACCTTTACGTGCATTAACATTCTTAGAAAATTTATTTGTAAAATCATTATCATTAGACTCATTTTTAACTTTATTTTCATTGTATCCAAGACCCATGTATTTAGGTCTACTTTCTATGTCAATTGGTTCTTTTCTTCCTTGATCAAAATTTTCCAGCCCCTTTCCTTTATATCCCATCTTTTGAAGTAGATTGGAACCAATTCCCTTAGTATGTATTTCAAAGAGACCAATTTTCTTTCCATTGTACTCTAACTTTGATTCTTCTACACAATCTGTCATTGTTTGTGCATCAACACTTTCCTTTTTCATTTCTTCAACTTTCATTTCTTTTATCATCTCATCCTTTACTATTAATTCATTTTTTAACTCTTCAACCTTTCTTATAAATCCCACATTACTATTTGTGATATTTTCACACTTTTCTTGTAAACATTCATTATCCTCTTTTACACTTGTGTTTTATTTTCTTAGTTTTGCAACCTCCTTAATTAACCTTTGATTTAAATTTTGGAGGGTTGCTACTTGTTCCTTTAACTTTGCAACATCTTCTTGACCAACAAATTTTTTGAACTCGTCACTCTTCTTATAAAGTGTTTTTAAAATTTTCCAAGGCTCCAGCTAATTTATTTCTCTTATCCCAATTTGCTAAATCTTCTTCATTCATAGGGGCAAGCTCAATCCCAATTACCAAATAATATGCATTTATAGAAATTAATGTAGATTCCACTTCATATATCCTGTCATCCCAATTCTTTTCATCAAACTTAATTTTAGGCAAAGGTATAATAAACTCCATTTTAAAAAAAAATGGATTCTATCCAAAGTAATATGGATAATGCAGTTTATTTTTTTAAACCTCAAAACCTATTAAAATTGGCTTATGTCCCAGCTTTCAACTAACAGACCCACAACACATTTCCATGATAGGACGCCTTATTCCAGCGACTAGTGTTCTCAATGCAGGTATCCCTTACTCTATCCAGGTCACCACTGCAAAGCACTGTTGTATGTGGCTTTACCTTGAGTTGTGGACACCTCCACCCTTCTTTTCTACTTGGAAATGATTTAAATAGAAAAAAAAACAGCGGTATTCTTTCATGACAAAAAACAGTTCTTCTCAGGAATTAAAAAATTAATTCACATATCATGTTGTAGACCTAGATCCTTCCTCTTCGTGGACAAAAGAGGAGGATCTTCTTACACTTGTTACTTGGGCGGTTGTGTCATCATTCTTCTTGATTTCCTCGATGGTAGTTTTCCTTCAGATGAATCAATTCTCAAGGCCATGACTAGTCTGGAACAACCTTGGGAGGAAATGAATCATCCATCTTACTTCCTCCCTTATATTGAATGGATCGAGTTTGATGACCTTAAGGAATAATGTTGGTCATTGCATGATCCCATTAGGAACTCATGGCATATATGTCAAAGGGAACATGGTGAGTTTATCTCCTACTATTCCTATAAAAATTTTATAGGAATTCTGGTAAAAAGAAGAATGCTTACATCGAGGTTGATTGTTCACTCGATTAAATCAAGAGATACATTGATATCTTTAAAGAGTTTTGTGATGTCTTTACTTGGTCATATGATGAAATTCGAAGGATTGATCCTTGTATTGTTGAACATGAAATCAAAATGTATCCAAATGCTAAACTTGTTCGACAATGCTTACGTACGATGAGCCCTCGTAAAGGGCTTACCATTAAGGATGAGATAGATAAGTTACTCAAAGTTGGCTTCATTTATCTGGTTCCCTTATCTGAATTGGTATCCAATCCTATTTCTATTGATAAAATGTAGAGGACCATGAATGTATGCACTAAATTTAGAGACCTGCATAGGGCTTGTCCAAAGGATCATTTCCCTACACCATTCATTAATCATATTTTGTATCAATGTGGTGGGAGTGAGGTTTTTTCGTTTATGGACATATTTTCAGGGTATAACCAAATCAATATTAAACCCAAAGATCAACACCAGACTGCATTTATTTGTCCTTGGGGTACTTTTCCATACCAGAAAATGCCTTTTGGCCTTAAAAATGGCAGAGCTACTTTTCATTGGGACATGACATTTTCTTTCCATGACCTTAAATGTATTATTGAGTTTTATCTAGATGATTTATCTACTCACTCTCATTTGAGGGTGAATCAACTGGATCATTTGTGTTTGGTCTTTGAAAGATGTTGTCGTTATCAAATTCTGTTAAATCCTCAAAAGTGCATCTTTTCTGTGAAGGTTGGTCATTTATTAGGGTTTATCATATTTAAGGAGGGTATTAGGGTTGATCCTTTGAAGTTTGAGGCAACATCATAATTTTCTCCCCTACACAATTAGACACCTTCAAAGTCTCTAAGGGATGGTTAATTTCTTACATATATTTGTGGTCAATTATGCCAATTTGACCAAGGGATTTATGCTCTTGTTGAAGGATACTCCATTCATATGGGATGAGTGAACCCAAGAATCCTTTGACACTCTTAAGAAAGCCTTAGCATTGACCCCCGTGCTCAGTCAACCTAACTATAACTATGATTTATTGTTATATGTGGTCACATCTCAAGAGATGATTGTATGGTTTTGGTTCAAGAGGATGATGAGCTCTAGGAGCACGTTATTTAATATCTTAGCCAGAATCTTATTGATGTGAAAATATGATATAGTCACGTTGATAAATTGGCCTTAGAAACTATTCATGTAGTCCAATGGTTGAGCCGTTATATCTTGATTCGCCAAATGATGGTTATAACCCATATCAATCCATTTCAATTTCTCTTGACTAGATGAATTATGTGGGGGAATATAATAAATGGATTGTTATTTTGCAAGAGTTCGACCCCGAATTTGTTTCGGTGAAATCAAAGAAGTAATTAATCTAATTTTTTGAGCTCATGTCAGATCTCTCTAGTGTAGATGAAGATGAGATTCATAAGGATTTGTTTTTGGATGAACATATCTTTCTCATTTTGTCTATGGACCCTTGGTATGGATATACTATCTTCTATCTTCAGAATTTGAAGGTTCCCCCTCAACTGTCAAGGGATGAGTCTCGATGCTTACATCACAACTCTAAGAACTACCTCATTATCGTTGACACTTTGTATCATCATGGGGTGGATTCCATTTTTTGTCGTTGTTTGACTCGTGATGAGGCTGAGGTTGCTCTAAATGATTGCCATGGTGGGGCATGTGGTGGTCATTTATTTAGGATTTCTACAACCTAAAAAAATCTTCGAGCGGGTTATTATTGGTCATCGAATTTCAAATATTGTGTTAATGTGTTCAATCGGTGCCACCCTTTCCAATTGTTCACATGGAATATGTGCTCCCATCCTACCTTGTTATGTCTAATAATCACCGTCAATCCCCTCACTAAATGGCAGGTGGAATTTATGGATTTCAACTCGACTTCGGTTGGGTGGCACCATAACATTATAGTGGTCATGGACTACTTCACAAATGGGAATATGTTATGCTTACAATTAAATATAATGGTGAGATGACTACTCATTTTGTATTCAATCAAATTATCATTCGGTTCAGAATCCAGAAGGAGCTTGTCATTGACCATTGAAGGAACTTTCAAAACAATATGATGGCATAATTAGCCTTGAAATTAGGATATAAGAAAGAGAACTTTTCTTCTTACTGTTACAGAGAAAACTTCCTATGGCTTGGGGTGTACCACAACAGATATAGTAACCATAGAAATCAATCCCTTCCCAATAAGAAAGAGAAATAAAACATCTAACACTAAAGGATCTCGAAAATTACCTTATTCCAGATGGTTTATGTAGATCCCCGTTGAGATTTTCCAATCCCACTTGTGTTAACAATTTGCTCTCTCAACAACCAGCAAACAAGACAAGCATGCTATATAATGGTGTTAGACCTACTCTAGCATATATAATCAATAATGTATAAGCAATTGAAATAAACCATGGATTCAATATTCATTTAAATGCACATCATTGGACAGGAAAAGATATTTCTATTAATATAAATTATAGATTACATGAATGACAACCTCTTTCAGCATGTCTGTGAACCGAAGAAACTGAGTCCTCCACCTAGGCCTCCACCACCTCAATCCTCCATCTCTCGATAGCAAGCTCATAAGAAAAGGCAAGCTTGGGAAGAACACCAAGTGATCCAAGGGACAAAGGGATGTAGACTCAAGTATAAGAAAGCAACAACAACAATGGACTATAGTTTTCTTGCTCTTCAATTCCTCTTTCTTCAATCTATCCAAAGGGTTCCTTATATAGTGCTTCAATGGAGTAATGGAAGGTCAAATACGAGCAATCTAGAGGAATATGGAAGGCCAAGAGACAAGTGACTCGGATCCACATCAAGGAAAACTCCAAAATATTTGTCCTTTTGCACACATCCCGATGTACGCGGGTTTAAGGGTTATATCCACGTGTATACACGAGAAAGGGTTTTTAAACGTCGCGTATATCAAATAACAGGTGTTTTTAGGGATGATATTGGAAACATCATAGGTACAAAAATAGTCCATGGGGTCCAAAGAGTCTGTAGAGGGATAGGGAAGAACATGCATTATTGTTCCTATGCTAAAATAGAGAAGAACACCATAGTTACCAATCCATTGTTAGGCATTCAAGGTGCAGTTGTGTAAGATGGAGAAAGGTATGCCCTTACACAGTTAAAATGAAACCTAATAGCACATTCGCATATGTTGTTGTGTGAGCTATAAACCTGTTATTATCCTATGTCAAAAGTATGGAGGCATCTCCTCCAACTTTCCTTCTTAGTTTTAAAACAACAACAATTTACCAAAACCATGATGTAGGAAAGAATATAATTGTTTGTTCTATATCGTCGATTAGATTCTTTCAGAATGACATTTTGTGGGATACAAAACCAAAATAATTCATCCATTTATATAGAAAAACAAAAAAGAATTCTCATTAATGTGGTTGTTGAGTGAAACATCGTTTGTCGCAAATACTTTTGGGTGCAGTAGAATGGATTGTGATGCCGACAGTAAGGATGAAAATGTTTTTTTTATTCTGACTGTGTCAGAGATATGTTTTATTTCATGCCAATAGTATCATCATTTTAGCCCAAAATCTCCAATCACGGGACTTGTGACTATTTCAGTGAGTTTTGATATTGCACTTCTTTATTCAAACTACCAAATGCTTCGAAGAAAACTCATGAGATCCCTTCGGTTATTTTTGCGTGAACCTCCAAGTTAGCCCAAAAATTCGTATCTGATAAGACTACTAGGCACCTCCGAACACATCGGGATAAACTCATGAGTTTCTCTCGATTGGATTTGTTGGTGTTCTGTCTATTTTCCAATTTGCTTTGATTGTGACTGTATTGGTCGAAAACGTTGAGTTTCTACGAAACATTTGGCCACTTTTAATTTCGAAACCATTCACCAATCTCTCCAATTGTTTCGAAGAAAAATCATGATTTAAGCCTGAAAATGTTGGCGTGTTTTACTGAGTTATGCCGAAACGTTACTTTCTTAAAAAATTCTATTATCTAATTCGACCGTGTCGGAGAGACGAGCTGAGCTCCTCCAATTCGTCAAAGAAACTGGTCAAGTTTTTCTTATATGTAGATGAAAAATCATGAGTTTAACTTAGCCAAAAACTTCTTTGCTCTAAATTTAAGATGGAATCTCTAGAGTTGTAAAACTAGTCTAAGTAAGCTGTCAATCAAAAATATAAGGAGGGGCCCTAAAATATAAAAAAAGGGAAGAAGTTGCAGTAGCAACACCATCCTAATCATCATTTGCAGTTACCTTACATTCATTTATTTTGGTCTATGAGTTAGTCCTGAATTCATTCTACTGTCCAATATCCATTTCAAAGGAATTTTGGATCCTATTTCATATCGATGATGGGGGAAACATTATGGCCCTCCTTCAATGGGTTTATCCTTGTTGAATTCAACACAGTATCCAAGGATTAGACCTAGAAATTTAATGAGTACCTTGTGCCTACATGCCTCAACGACAAGTTACTTCACTTCCCACAATAGCCTTACATTATTGGTCTTTTCTTGGTCAAGTTGTGTCTTAATGTTATCATGAATAAATCCCCTTCCTTAACTGCAAAAATATGGCTATGACAGTCCCAATAAGATATCTCGAGTGTTATTGCATCTTTGAGGTCATTTCCAATGGGTTTGATATATGTCGGGTCGATATCTTAGGATTTGTTGTAGAAATAACCAAATATGAACTTGGGTCAATGGAAACGACGCCAATAGCTACTCAAGGGGTAAACTTTCCCAATGCTAATGTAGGCATGTGTGATTGTGAGGTCAATATCTAAGAAAGGGATTATTCTTATGATGCCCCTCCCAGTAGTTCATATCCATCTACATCACAACTAAGTGGTTCTCTCTCCATCAATAAACCCACCCTTTATACATCACCTTTCCCTCGAAAGGGTGTTTTATGCAAGACAACCCATAATTCTAATTTGGGAGCTACTCACAACAACAATGTTGTTGAATATTTAGCTCAAGAACCATATTCCATGTCATCCTTAGAGATATTATAGACTTAACATATGGAAAAAAATGAACGATTGTCTAGTATCGATGTTATTGATCAATCTGATACCCACTTGATTAAATTTGACTTATACTACTTAACATGCAATCTCCCTTCAAAGATCACTTTAAGTTAAAGTCACATCTCATGGAAAAAATATCTTTGGGATCATCATCGATGAAGGGGAATTGACTTTTTTATGTCATTAAAATTTTAGAAAGATTTAGGATCAACCGCATTAGTACCATCTAATACTATTCTCAAGGATTTCAATTGACATTTGTTCCCACCTCACAAACTTATTGCTACATACCCAATTAAATTTGGTGGTAAGACTGATACAATTGAAGTTGAGGTAGTTGATGTACTGCCCACAAATTACAATATTACATTGGGATGTATAGTTGGATACATGCAATGAAGAACCATGGTGTAGCATATTCATATTTTTTATCAATTTAGTTCCCTCAATAAGGTAAAACCATTACAATTGACCAATTAGATTATTGTAAGTATGAGACAACTAATTAATTGACTCTACGTTTCATTAGGGATTCGAACAATATAATTCATGACTTTGGGGTAGAAATGATTAAGGAGGATTCCCTCACGGGAACTTTTACAATCCTCTATGAATAACAACCCATCAAGATGCTCAAGTATTAACGATAACATTGGTGGCCTACTTCCCATCATCAATTGTTTCTAAACCCATTTTAGAAGATGACTCTACTACATTGCATGCAGACAAGGGAAAATTTTAGTGGTGAAAATTTTCCCATGGGCTAATTCCCTCATTAAGGTAAAATCGTTACAATTTACGAGTTAGATTATTGTACGTCTTAGACAACTAACCAATTGAGTGTACCTTTCATTAGGGATTCATACAATATAATTCATGTCATTGGGGTAGAAATTATTAAGGAGGATTCCCTCGTAGGAGCTTTTACAATCCTCTACCAATAACAACCCATCAATATGCTCCTATTTTAACGATAACATTGGTGGTGTACTTCCAATTATCAATATCTTCTAAACCCATTCTAGAATATGACTATACTACATTGCATGCAGTCTAGGGAAAATTTTCACCAGGGAAAATTTTCCTATGGGCGAATTTAGAAGTTTGTTTTTCAAAAAACACTTCGCCATTTTCCATTTTTTCTAATATGATTCACCCAAATTCTATAAGATTAAAAATCTACTCTATAAATCGCCAAAATTCTAGAACAACCATATAAAACCCTTGGAAATTTTAATGTTTTTGAGATATATCACCAAAACTTTTATGGTTGGAAATGTGAGAATTACTAAAATGCAACAATGTTTTACACTTTAAGATAATTATGTATCCTTAGAATTTACCCTGATGCAGTCTCATTGGAATGTTTAATAGTGTAAAATGAATGGGTAGTGCCAAATTATTTAGAATGTGTTCCTCCAAGATTAGCTTACCCTCATCTACCATTGACGTCTCATACTATACTTTTCAAATGGATTTGGCATATTCATATCAAAGTCTTCCCCCATGGGAGGAATAAGATTTGTACTCTTCACCTATATGGGATATCAACACTCCTATTTATCATGATCTCTTATGATCTCTTAGATAGTGTTTTTTCTTTAGACGAATCTATCCTTCAAGTCACGAATATATTTGAAAAAACTTGAGATGACATGCATCACAAATCGTCAATTTTTCCTATACTAGAATCATTAAAGGTTCGACTAAAAGGCCTTATTTGAAAAAACTTAAGATGACATGCATCACAAATCATCAATTTTTCCTATACTAGAATCATTAAAGGTTCGACTAAAAGGCCTTAGATTTCCTAATGATAGGCAATTATACCAATGTCCCATTTTAATAAGCAATGTATATGCCGAGTATAATTTGGAAACTATTTTGAAAACCTTTTTCTATTGATATCTCTATCAAGTTGGGAATTGTTGAAAACATCAATATTGTCATAGTTTGTTCTTTAGAAGAAATCATTCTTTATAGTTCTATCTTCAAAGAATTTGGTGATGTCTTGTTTGGTTGTATGAATAAATTCATCCTAGTAGTTTTGAGAATGAGATAAAAATATATGATATTGTTAAACCTATTCAGTAGGAGCTAAGAATGGTTAATCCCAAGAAAGTGGATGCTATTAAAGTAGAAGTAGAAAATATATTGAAATTTGGATTCATTTATCTCATGCCTTTGACTAAAAGATATCAATTCTCATTCCTATGGACAAGACCTAATAAACCATCCACGTGTGTAATAAATTTATGGATCTAAATTTGGCTTATACAAAAGACAATTATCCCACACCCTTTATTAATCAGATCATATATTTGTCTAATGGTAATTAAATGCTAGAGCATGTGGTGGTTATATTTATAGGCTACAACTCAAAAAATACTGTGTGTAGGATACGTTCGTCCTACTCTCTTTAAAGATGATATTAACTCGGTAAAAAGGTGTCATCTATGTCAATTATCAATGAAGAAAATGCATACCCATCCCATTCCACTTCATCTCATAGTTACTTTGGGTCCATTTAAGAAATGGTTTATAGGTTTTATGACGTGAAATCCTTGTTTGGATGATGGCCACCATTTGGGTCCACTTAAGAAATGGTTTATATATTTTATGATCTGAAATCGTTGTTTGGATAATGACCACCATAGTGTTATGGTATTTTTTTAATTAGTTTACTATCTGGGATGAAGTGATGCCAACATTTAAAACTTGAGTAAAATTGTAGTGTACTTTCTATTCATTCACGTGTCATTCACATCCTGTGTTTGAATTCTCTCATGAATGAATTTTCAAAATATTAGGACTTCAATTCTTTCATGAATGAACTTTTCAAAATATTAGGACTTCGACTTCAATAAGAAGTGAAGTGAAGTAAAATTCATCAATAAGGTTTTGAATACTATGATGCATTGGATGTTTAACAAGAACAAGAATAATGGGCATATCAATTTTTTTATGATTTTTAGGCATATAAAACCTTTCCCAAGATTGTGACTAAATTCTCTACTTTCCAATTGACATATGAAATTGAAGCCGTATTGTCGATGAAATGTGATATTCCAATACAACCCTCAAGTAAAACCTTACTAAAAATCTCTTCTCAAGAATAGGGGATCATATATTTACAATGTATTAATAAAACTCAATAAGAGGCCTCTCTCATGAACAAAGTGAAAAATAAATAAGCCATATCCCCATATGATAAGAGTGCCCATTTCAGAGGGTGATTTTTTTGGTTTATGACAAGACCATGATAAATTAGGGAACGTAAAGTTTGAATTAATGTTGTATGGATTTCTCATCATTAAAACTATTTAGAAATTGCTAGCTTATGATTTAATTTATTATGACAAGGAATCACTCTCAAGATTTGTAATGATCTTTCTTAAAAAAAAATACTTTGCATAGGTACTAATACTTCAAAATGTTTGTGGTATAATATTTGTATCTTTGCATCATGCTTTTGTATATTATTTTTTTCATGTGAAATCCTTTCTTGTTATCTTTTTTATTGAAAGATGTCATATCAGGCAATACTTGATACAATATGTGGATGGTACGAGTCGTACAATTTGGAGCGTCGCTTCTTCTATTGGGTAGTTTTTTAAACTATCAACTAGCTTCACATTTTGAGAGGCACATTCCTTGGACAAGACTCATCATCAAAATAATCTCTAAATTGGTTATTTATCAATTAAACAATCAATATCACTTTCATTTTCAAGATACTACGATCAGGCCTGGAATTTCAAATTTCCAGTGCCTGTGAAAATTTGGTGACGTTTTCAAGTTTTCGGTGCCTGTCATTTTACGTCCTCGGCAATTTGGTGCCTGTCAAATATATTTTCATTTATAAGTTTGCTATAAAGGAGCACAGACTTTGTTCTTGATTGATACTGAAATACAAATTAATCACTGCTTATTTTTCTTCCAATTGATTCTACTACGTATTGCGGGGGCAATTATAAACCTACAGTAGTTTAGAGCAACTCGAGTGCTCATAGAGAGGGGTAATTTATAAATTTCGTTCTTTTGAAAATAAAATAAACAATCTTATTACAAACGTTTTAGAATATAATTAAAAATTAAATATATTGTAAAGTAGAACTTTTTAAAGATCAAAACTGTAACGCTTCATCTCAGAAATCCTAGAAATACTTTTTTGTATTCTATATTAAATCTCACAATACTGAAAGAACAAATAAATTGAAGTTTGTTTTTCCGATTTCTTCTAGGCCGGATTGACAAACCCTCTTAATATAGCAGCAGACTTTTCTGTGAGTACCTAAAAATAAATTAAACCTCTGATTCTACGAGTAAAGTTTAACATGAAATCATAGAGAACTGAAAAATGAATAAATCTCGGAATCTAAGTAAATATATAGTTAAAAGTGGACAAATCACACTGTACTGAGAAATTAATTTATCTCGAAAATATTTAGCTTTTTCCAACAGAAACAATTGAAAACACGTTCTAATCAGAATAAACGAATTATCTGTAGAAGATGTCTTCCCTGAACATTATATCGTGTCATACAATAGGATTCTCTTCAATTTTATTTGCAGTTTATTTACCAACATGCAATTTGTGCTCGAAGGAATCTACAGTTCAATTCATGCGCTAGCCAGGGCTTTAAAAGTTGGGGTTTAGGGTTGCTGCATGCATTAGGGTATAGGGTTTTGGGTTGCAGAATACATTACTGTAGTCATGTTATATCAACAAGTTATAGTATTGTTATCAATATGCCAGGTGGTGAATAAACATTCCAGCCACCCATTCACCAAAAGAAAGCAATTTTCTGCTAAGTCTGCATGCCAAAATAAAGAGGAAAATAAAGACTACCAGCCAAAACAAAGTCTGAAATATAGCAGAATTTCTCATCATCCCTGAATGTTCAGGTCAGAATACTGAGATGTCTATATGACCTGTAAACATATATCCAATCACAGCACAACTAGCTGATAGTCTCCCAAATCAGCCACATAAAGAAAAATATATATACATGAACATCAGAATGCTGCAAATAGTATAAACAGCCATCAAATAATATATACAGCCATCAAAAAAGAGAAATTTGGCCTTCTTCAATAACCTTCCCATGCTGCAAATAGTATAAATAGCCATCAAATAATATATACAGCCATCAAAAAAGAGAAATTTGGCCTTCTTCAATAACCTTCCCATGCTGCAAATAGTATAAACAACCATCAAATAATATATACAGCCATCAAAAAAGAGAAATTTGGCCTTCTTCAATAACCTTCCCATGCTGCAAATAGTATAAACAACCATCAAATAATATATACAGCCATCAAAAAAGAGAAATTTGGCCTTCTTCAATAACCTTCCCATCCAAGGATTCAGTGCAGTGTCCAGATCCCACCTCCATATTCAGAGCCAATTTGGATAGGCTATCAGCTAGCATATTGTGCTTCCGGTATATATGATTAAAGGTCACCAGTGGAAATAAATGTCTCATTTTAAAAATATCATCGCACCAATGTTTCAACGTGGATATTTCAAGGGCTGAGAGTCCATTTACTTGCCTGTTGCTTGTGCTCTCTATCTTCTTCAGCTCTATCTTCCCCCGCCCCATGATCTTTCTCGCTGAATATTTTTACCATAACCGAATTCTAAATTAAGCCTTTTTTTTGTCAATAAAAATTAATTACACACCTCACTTCCTAAGAGCCTTAAATCTCAGGTTCATTCTAGATATAACGACCAGATCACCATGAAAACACCACAATACAGTATATTCCCCCCACATAAATTGCAAGTGTAGTTATGCGTCATTGGAAAGTCAAAAACTCATCAGTAGATATCTTGCTGCATCCAGCCCAAAAACGTTATATAATTGGTTTGAAAATAAACACAGCTCACTTGAGAAGATTAGGAAGACTTCCCAACTCTCAAAGCTCAAGAACTCTTCTTGACTTTGTATCTCTCCATATTTCATACACTGCATTCCAATCAACAATAGATAATTCAGGTCCATTTAAAGATATTCTCATCAATGCATCTAGTGTATCCAATCCTAACCTTGATTTTCGAATGTCCTTAATGATATTTTGCTTAGAAAATCCTCTTTCACAATCCACTGTACTTGCAGGAATAGTGATTACAGCTTGCCATAATTTCATTATATGAGGATAATTTGTGTGCCACTGTTTTGTGTTACGAAAGACCTTCCATGCTTCTTTCATTGAGAATCCCTCACAAGCCAAATTTAATGAATCGATAAAAGGGTGCAGCTCTCTTTTGCAGGTTTTAAAATCAAACAAACATACATTTCTCACATCATTTGATATGGTATGTTGCAAATGTTGAAATAGTTAAGAAAGCCAACGCTCTGAATTTTTCTCACAACTGTGACGTTCTTTCGGATAATAACAAGGACTGAACAATTTTGCCGCATTAAAAAGATGGAGATCTGGAAATCTTTCATTCAAAGAGTCTATGAGAGACTCAATATAGCCTTATGTGAGTTGCTGACAAGTCTCTTGTGTGCCTTCTATATGAGGTTTCATAGTTTGCTTCCTATCATTATAATCAATATCCATAGTTGGAATAGAGATATATTGCAACTCATGTCTATCTATGAGTACTCCTTCATCTTTAATTTCAATGTATCCATATTATGAATCACAAAGAAATTGTGAAAGGTATGTTGTACCTTCTGTAAATGTTTCTTTTCTCAAAAACCATCTTGACAATGTACTTATAGTTACTTCAAGAGCCAACCCAATAGTTGTAATGTCTACATTTTCTGCTTGAAAAGTCTTGTTTAACTTATTCAATTCACCCAACACATCAGCTAGCATATGTAAACAAAATTGAATGGAATAAATTCGTGTCTTATCATACCATGATGAAGTTTTTCTTTCATTTTTCCACAATGTTAAGATTGCTGGCATAAGCTTCACAAGCCTTATAATAACTTCTCCCCTTGATAACCATCTCATGGTGTGTATTTGTAGCACATCAATAACATTGATTTGCATGACATTAAGCAAATCATTAAGTTCATTGCTTCTCTTTGGGGAGTTTTGAATCCAAGAATATACCTTGTTAGCAATTTTTTCAACATATAATAATTCTGGTATTTTTTTAGAGGCATCTGCTGCTGCTAGAGACTCACGATGAGATACACAATGAACTGTAATAAGGTTTGGAGTGTCTTTTTTCAAATGTGAAACAAAACCATTTTCATGTCCAATCATTGCTGAATCCCCGTCTGTAGAAACATCTATCAAATATTTATAATGAAGGCCTCTATCATTTATTAATTGATTGACGCTATCATAAATCATTTTCCCTTTTCCATCCATTACATTTTTCAGCTTCATAAATTGTGAAATGGGTGGCCCAAGACCTTTTGAATCTAAATATGTAGCATAGACAACAAGATGTTGCTCTAAGCTTCGATCGGTACTTTCATCAACCATTAATGAGAAGAAATGACTATCCATCATATTTTTTATCTGAACCTATTCAAGGTGTTTTGATATGCAATAGATAAAATCATTTTGCAGATTTTCTATTTGTGTATGAGGAGTACTCTTGAGACTTTGGCATATCTGGTGTTTTTGCATCTATGAGAAATTTGCATAGTTTTTCATACTTTGATAAAGATAAATCTTCTTGGCACACAAAATATGATACTTTCATGGTAGAAATAACTCTTTCCTTATTAGCATTTTCCACTTGTCTAACATGCTCTGGAATTGGCTTCATATTTCTCTCTAATGCACTAATCCATCTTGCCTTAGCATCTTTATGTATTAGTGATTTTTCATGAGTAACAAGAGCATCATGTTGTAAAGTTGTACAACCATTTCCTAGACCCCATATATTTTGAAAGGTATGTTGTACCTTCTGCAAATGTTTCTTTTCTCAAAAACCATCTTGACAATGTACTTATAGTTACTTCAAGAGCCAACCCAATAGTTGTAATGTCTACATTTTCTGCTTGAAAAGTCTTGTTTAACTTATTCAATTCACCCAACACATCAGCTAGCATATGCAAACAAAATTGAATGGAATAAATTCGTGTCTTATCATACCATGATGAAGTTTTTCTTTCATTTTTCCACAATGTTAAGATTGTTGGCATAAGCTTCGCAAGCCTTATAATAACTTATCCCCTTGATAACCATCTCACGGTGTGTATTTGTAGCACATCAAGAACATCGATTAGCATGACATTAAGCAAATCATTAAGTTCATTTCTTCTCTTTGGTGAGTTTTGAATCCAAGAATATACCTTGTTAGCAATTTTTTCAACATATAATAATTCTAGTATTTTTTTAGAGGCATCTGCTGCTGCTAGAGACTCACGATGAGCTACACAATGAACTGTAATAAGGTTTGGAGTGTCTTTTTTCAAATGTGAAACAAAACCATTTTCATGTCCAATCATTGCTGAAGCCCCGTCTGTAGAAACAACTATCAAATCTTTATAATGAAGGCCTCTATCATTTATTAATTGATTGACGCTATCATAAATCGTTTTCCTTTTTACATCCATTACATTTTTCAGCTTCATAAATTGTGAAATGGGTGGCCCAAGACCTTTTGAATCTAAATATGTAGCATAGACAACAAGATGTTGCTCTAAGCTTCGATCGGTACTTTCATCAACCATTAATGAGAAGAAACGACTATCCATAATATTTTTTATCTGAACCTGTTCAAGGTGTTTTGATATGCAATAAATAAAATCATTTGCAGGTTTTCTATTTGTGTATGAGGAGTACTCTTAAGACTTTGGCATATCTGGTGTTTTTGCATCTATGAGAAATTTGCATAGTTTTTCATACTTTGATAAAGATAAATCTTCTTGGCACACAAAATATGATACTTTCATGGTAGAAATAACTCTTTTCTTATTAGCATTTTCCACTTATCTAACATGCTCTGGAATTGGCTTCATATTTCTCTCTAATGCACTAATCCATCTTGCTTTAGCATCTTTATGTATTAGTGATTTTTCATGAGTAACAAGAGAATCATGTTGTAAAGTTGTACAACCATTTCCTAGACTCCATGGTCCAGTCATCCTATACTTCTCATAGTAGCTACATTTCATATATATTTCATCATCCCGCCTCACATAATTCAACCAATCAAACTTATCTAGCCATTCCATACGAAATTTTCTTTTTGTTTGCACTTTCATTTTCTTGTGATTATCAACCTCTTCTTCAACTTCATTTGTTTCTTCATCAGATAAACTTCCAAATATTTCATCAAATTGTTGCTGCAATTGAGTATTATAAACTTCTTCGCTTGTGTTTGAATCATTTTCAATATTGGAAGTTTGTCCTTTTTTCCATCCATACATGTCTCCAATCGTGAGTTGGATTTTTCTTTTTCCAGACATTGTAAGTCTTAACCATTAACCACCTATATACAAAAAATAGACCAAACCAAATAAATTAACTCAAACAAAACCACATAAAAAAAAGTGTGCTTCAAAAAAAAATCTATATAAACAAATAACTTATACAAAACTAATTAAGAATGATAAATTACATTATGAAATATTATAAAACTTTTAGAAAACTAGATCAATCCATTTGAATTTTTATAGCGTAGGATCCATCACCCAAGAGATCTGTATTTTAATTCCCTATCAGTGTTTTAAAAACTAGCCATACCGGTACTGAAACCGAGTGGTTCTGCTGGTTTGACCCTAAGAAAAGATAGATCGACCCTTGAACAACTTTGGTGACTGGTTTCACCAGTGAGCTGGCTGGTTTAGTACAGGACTAGTCAAACTGGATGGTTCAGTATGGAACTGGTCATACTGGTTGGTTCAACTGGTTTAACATTGATGTACATGAATATATTTTTTTCCAATTTTGTATTTTTGTGAACTGGTTTATAAACTAAGACTTTGGTTGATTGTGATCCTAGTCTAGTCTAACTCTCAGCGGATTCTGAGACCAACTTTGACTCTGGAAATTTCCGATAAATTAAACTTTGAACATTTCAAGAGAGATGTCTGAAAGGACTTTCTGAAGTTGCCAGTGATGATGTGCGGAAATCTAGGGTAAACAACATGTTAACATGTCAGATCATCTGGAGAATATGGAGAATAGGCTAGGATAGAACAATCCAAGAGTTCAACAAGCATTCTTAAAATGACAATATTTGTAGCAAGTTTCTACTATCTCTGCTTCATCTATTAGTTGATTGTGTGCCTATTTCTATTCACAAGAGTTTCTACAAGGTGCATAGCATACATATTTAATATAAGAGAAACAAAATACATGCAAAAAACAAAAGTCATGTTAAATCATGTAGCCAATCATCCCAGTTCCATAATGAAAGCGTTGGAGGCATATACCATAAAATGAGCAGAAGTTCTGGGATAAAACCTACAACTACACTAAAAATGTGTACAACCAGCAACAAGGCAACCTATAAGCGAGGGTGTTAGTCTATGATCTCTCCTAGATTGTACACATTTTTTTAGCCACGTAAGTATCAAAGGCATTTTAGTCTTGGTCAGTGGAAAAATGCTTTTGGCCTTTTTCAGGTTATTTCAGAGCATTTGTGGAAGTTAAATTAGTGTTTTAGACAATTTTTGGTTGCATCGTGGTGAGTCGTGACCTATTAGCTTCCAATGCAATATCTTCTTAAAAAACACACTAAAGTGCTTAAGGATTCCTCATTTGACTGCTACATTTGATATTGTTTTACTAACATCCACAACGGGATTAGAAAGCCTGACACACTCTTCAAGAAGATAATGGACCCTAACGGAGACTTCTTTGGAAACAGAAGGATTCAAGCCTTTTGGGACTCAAGTTGCAGATCTTTGTATTTTTATTTTTATGAGGGAAACAACGGATCTGTGGTCGAAGAAATAAGATCAATCGAGAAACTAATAAATATGCATGCTAAAGGTGTGCACCCTCGCGCCTATCACAACCACGACGTAGTTCCTGTAAGTCAATGTGCCATGTATTAATGGGTCTCTGGACCATTAATGCAACGTTTGTAAGTCCATATGTATTAATGGGTCTCTGAATCATTATAATGGTACGTTTGCACTCATAGTACTCGGTGAAGAACCATAACCTAAATATCAAGTAAAAATATTTCATTTAATTAAAAACTTAGAGACTTTTACAGTGAGCACTGGATGTGTGGTATTGTTATTAATAATTAGGATGTAGAGTTTTAATATTTTTTCTCATTTTCATTTAGATGATGATATCTAAGGTATCGGTATAAAAATGAATATGGCATGTAGAGTAAATAGCAGAACAATAAAATTATTAAAAAGTTAATATGTTATTTACAAAAATCGAATTTAAAAAAAATAATAAACATACTATTTATAAAAATTAAATTTAGATAAAAATAGTATAATAACAATCACTCTTTTAATTTAAACTAAATTTTATTGATTTTATATATA
>LPNX010050563.1:129027-144027 GCA_001517045.1 Pseudotsuga menziesii
GAAAAAGTAGTTAATGATAGGCCTACATGTTATTAGATTAATGGGTAGATTATTGGGTGTTCACAGTCACTCAACAAATCTATAACGATATCATTCGTAACTGCCTTAAGGGGGGGATATAATGCTAATAATGGCATTAATGTAAGGTATTCAAGAGGGATAACACATAAGGAAAATGTGTACCTGTCCCTCTACAGATTTGAATTACCTTCATAACAAAGATTATGAGTTCGAATCCAAGGAAAGAAATGATTCGAGCTTTAACTTTCACTAAGAGCCCAGTGCCCTAAATTAACATTCACCTGAGTAACATTTTTTGTAGTTATTTTGATTTAATTCAAAAGGAGTCGTTAAGAAATAAATAAAGAATCACCAGATATAGGCACTAGCAAGAAATCACAAAGAGATCGACGAATTTATAATAGCAGGGGTGCGGAGCTGAGCCCACGAATATATGATATTATTAAATGAATAAATGAAGAAAAAAAAACTCGAAATTATGATATTCAGCTCGGGTCCAGATTAAAAAACCAAAATTCATGAATTTCCTTTGATTCAAAATGAAGGCCTCTCTTTCATTACAGTACGAGACCTACTTAGGGAAAAACCTCCCCATTGTTTAAAAAAAAAACAAACATAACACAAGAACCTATTGGTATCCTCACGAGCCACGCACGGAGATTGCTTGGTGCTTACCCATAAGGAGGAGACTTTACAAACAGCTGGTTCGCCCTTTCCTATAAGAGTTTCTCTGACCTGCATGTAAGACATACTCAATGTTAGAAAACATCCCATAACTAAGGTTGAACAAGATTTTTTTTTTTAAAGGAATTAATGATGTACCTGTTCAACCTTCAAGGGCATGCTGGTGCCACCATTGCAAGAATTACAGTTAGCTGCAGTTTTCATGACAAGCCTCAGTAGAGCCAAATTTTTCCATGGTGCTAACCTAAAATTTATACTTTTTCGCCTTACAACCAGGGAAGGGAAGGAAAATTTTCTAGCAGCCGAAATGCAAAAGGAGTTGCAGAGCAACCTACTCCTTCACCTTTATGTTCCTAAAAAACAATCATTTTTCCACACAATCGAATTAAAAGTCTAGGGTTCTGAGCTGTGGCCTTCATGGTCATCACGGGGCCAGAGAGACACTCGTTTCTACAAGATTACACGCCTCGGCCTCCGGCCTCCCTTATTTCGAGTCTCGACGCATGGAAAGCAATAAGTGTTGGTAGTTGGATGATGGATCAGCACTTTAAGATCCAACTACGATCATTATATGAGACACAGACACTTACGACTCAGACTGCAACTGCAACTTGCAAGTACCTACAGGCTACAGGCTACTAGGCAGCTAGGCTACAGCCTACTACCATAGATTTTGACGTGTGCTTACATAGATTTTGACGTGTGCATAATACGATTGGACGTCAGTTTGACGGTTCGAAAATTCTGGAGGACATCAGAATTGACGTGTTAAAAAAATTTGCACCCGTCAAATACGGGTAAAAATGAAAAAAACGTTCTATGGAACGTCAAATTCTAGGCCTGACTACGATATATAGGAAGTTTTGATGAGTACTAATTTTAGAATGGAATTTTAAATTGATTGATTATATTTGCGCTCTATAAGTATGAATTTGGTTAAATCATTATCTAACTATGTACGTGATTTGCATCTATTTCATTATCGAAATTGGATTAAAAAGAATAAAAAATGTTGCATAGTTTGTATGATTTCAAGAAAATCATATTTTTTCAAATAATACTGAACCATAAAATTTGAGACTAGTTTAGCATTATAAAAGTCATCATCATGAATCTTTTTATCCCTATCTAAATATACAGTATTTTAAATCTCAATATAATCATTTTGTATCTCTTGTCTACTCTCTCATAGAAAATATGTTATGACTTTCATCTATTCATGTGAGAAAAATCTTAAATTATGAAATTTATAATTGTTATCTTAAACTCTTTAGACATATAGAAGTTGTTATGGATATCATAATTCTATTGGATATCTTTAAATTATTCATATTTTCTTTGTTTTTAAGAAGAAAAGCTAATAAAAAAGGAGCTCTCATAGTAAAATTAAGGAAGTTCTCATAGGAAGCTCTCAAAATTCTCATAAAATCAATTATGGGTGAATATATAGTCATTATTTTCTAAATTTTTCCCCATGGGCCCAATTCATAAATAAAAAACTCACATGAATAAAATAAAATAAATAAAATCATATTATTGACATGAATAAAATAAAATCATATTATTGACATATTATGGGTCGTAATATGAATTCATATTATTGACATGAATAAAATAAAATCATTCCATACTGATATGCAACAATCCTTTAACAAATAAAATCAAAGAAACCACCCACAAGCCAAGCTATGACGCCACTAAGGTGACATGAACACATATAGGTTTCTCCCTCTCAATTCATAACCCATTTACTCTCATTCTTAGCCGAAATTCCCACATGTGAGCATTTATATGGATCTCAATAAACCATCCCATCAATGACACTCTTTTATATCATTCCACACAACATAATAATCATATTTTCCTTCACTAATCAATAGTTCCCTCGTGAAACCCAAAACTTAAAGTGCTGATGTGAAGAAAGAGTTCAACATGTTGTTTGATGTTAGATAACCTCATGTAACATTAATTCATGGCTTCTCAAGTATTCATAAGAAGAAAAGAAAAATAGGTCAAGAATCCTATATTTCTCATCCTCTATACTCACCTACAACCATACGTGTTTGTCCAATGTCTGCAATTCTCATTCACAATTTGAATCTTGGTTAATTTTCAGTCTAGTAATGGTAATGGCAATGGAATGAACACCAATAGAAAAAACTCTTCCTAGTGTAAAAATATACATGAGAATGAGTAGTAGACTCCAAAAAATATGAGAGGATGGTGAAATACAACTTACATAAGTTCTGATGGTAGAATATAAGACTATTACAACTATTGTAGAAGCATATTCATTGCATGCTTTCTTTACTACATGAGAATATTTTCCCCACCAACCTCACAAATGTATTCAATGATTGGATTTAATAATCAAAAGGAAGTAATTGGGATCATTTAAGTAACATGGTAGAAAAATGATGAGTTCTAATATTGTCACTTGGAAATCAATAATCTAATCGATTATGGGTCCCCTTTCTTATTCCCCTCTAGTGGAATCAACTCTCGTTTCTCACACATGGAAAGCTAGTCATGTGTGGAATTTCAAGAACATTCTAGAAGGTCTTAAAAAGTAAACCTAATCAAGAGTTGAGACATGCAAAAACCCTCAACATAACTCTAGATGACTATATAGCTATATTAAGTCCGAGGCTACGAGGAGAGGAAGGGGTTCCATTATTTTGATGTTATGTAATGTTCCATAGTTGAGAAATTGCATGGGAGTGGATAGTACATCATAATATTTATATTGCAAATTGTGAGAAGAAAAGAGCAAGTCATAGTCCTCACTTTTGGATGGGTTATCCCACATTATATAGAATTGTTCTATTTTGTGTGGATGTAAGATCTATTGTGAAGAACCCTTTTAGTGGAATATCCATAAATTTTACATTTCATATTGGTATTAGTAAAGTTTTATTTTGGTTTTTTTTGCCTAATGAAACCACCCATTAGTACATGGAAAAAAATTGTTCACACCATGGTCTCTTGAAAAAGAGGTGGATGATCATGAGTAATGCATGATCATCCAAATATTTATAGGAGAACATCTCTATAGATTTTATGGGTGGCCTTCTAACATTATGACTATTTATTTTTCATACTTGACATATTAAATGATCATCCAAATATTTATAGAAGAACATGTCCATGGATTTTATGGGTGGCCTTTCAACATTATGACTATTTATTTTTTATACTTGACAGATTCAGCAAAATATGCATTCTTATGCCTTGTAACAGGCAAATAAAAAGATTGTAAAAGAAAAATAAAGCAACAAACATGAACTAAACCTAAACCTACAAAATATAAATATATAGAAATGATTGTAGCTCAAAAGCTCACTTGGGTATCTATTACTAGCAGCTACCTCTTAGGCATCCTCCCATGCCAACTGTTCTACCTGGCATATGGGTGATATCGACTGTTGCTACTACCTCCATAGCTACTAACTCCATAGGATCCCCTTTCAGTACCATAATCACCTCCACTGCGATAGGGACCTCCACCACGTGAATCAAAAGTACCACCAGAACCATCGCCAACTCCATAGCCACCCACAATCCCACTGCCATAGCCACCAAATCCTTCACTACCACCACCAGTTGTGTTGTTGCGATAAACTTGCCCTTCAAACCCACTATAAATATCGCTGAATCCGTCAACTGCACTACGAATGTATGGAGGCATACCATTAATCATTCTATGGATCCCTGAACTACCATCTCCTGCTAACCCATATGGGTTGCTGTCATAACCTGCCCCTGGGAACCCACTATAACTATCCCCGAATCCCCCAATTGCACCACCGAATCCCCCAGTTGCACCAGGAATGTATGGAGGCCTGCGTTCAATCGTGCTATGGAATCCGTTAAAAGGCCCAGCATCAGTAAAGGGAGGTCTACTATCAGTCCCATAAACATGCACACTATCAGACAATGGCTTCTTTGGTTCAGCATTCTTGATCTCCACCTACAAAATTTAATTAACAACCTAGATTATGGGGTTATACGTTAAATCCATAGAAATGGGACTACGAAAATATATAAAAAAACGCTAGCATTATGGGATCAGGATGCCTGTATAAAACTAAGAATAAAAAGTCATAAAATACCTGCTTTCCACCTAGTTCAATCATTCTGCCTTGCGACATCATCTTTCTTGCATCCTGCTCGCTGTCAAAAGTGATAAAACCAAAACCCCTAGAACGACCAGTGCTTCGGTCCTTCATAATCTGATGCTCTACAACCTTGCCAAACTTGGAAAAGTAATCCTTGAACTCAACTGTAGTATATAGCAATTCCTGTTAGCCTAAATTCTGCTAAACCTACACTTTTAAACTAAATATGCATTCCAAAAACAACAAATAGAAAACAACTACAGCAAGACCGAAACATGCCCGACCGCAGCTATGTTCTTTACAAACTCCCAATAAGACGAGCTACAGCGGGAATGCACCGTATCAACATACATCGATCCCCTCTCGGGTAGGAAAGAGTTCAAAATAATGACAAAAGATCTGTAAACTGGTAATAGTTCACCAACCTTCGGTAATTGATGTAGGTATACCACCCACAAATATTTTTTTCGTCTTTGCGCCTTTGGTCGAAATCCCCTTAGGAATGGTTCTTTTGATTTCCACCTGTAGGTCAATGCTGAAGGTTATATTTTTGAAACATAGCGATAAGAATTAACAGATTGCTTTTTAAACCAGAAAGATAAACCTACCGTTTTTCCATCAAATACATGCTTGTCCTGTATAACCTTTTCTATGACAGAGGGGTCGGCATAAGTCACAAACCCAAATCCCCGAGGCTGGCCAGTGTGACGGTCTTTCATTATAACAGAGTCTGTTAGCTCCCCGTACTCACTGAAATGTTTTGTAAAAGCGCCTGCGGGACCGGCAAAACTACAATTTAATCACCAACAAAACAAGCAGACTACAAAGAAAAAGCCAACAACACAACACCAATTTTCATGAAAGCACTATTCCACTTAAAAAACCAATTATAAAAACATGAAATCTCTTAAATTGTGTATGAAACCGTATATAGCAGCACACAGTCAATATATTCTACCCTGTAAACCCTTAAAAATGTGACCCCTAAAAGCTTGGAGGAGCATATAAGTACATACTTGAAGTGGTACTCCTTGCCAGACCGCCGATGAAGATTTTTCTGTGACAGAGAAAACAGGTATATTATTGTTAACTAAATGCGTTTTTACTAAGCCCCCTGATTCACATCACGAAGAATAAAAGTAACATGCGTTTTTACTAAGACTGACCCAGGGCTGGAAACATCGTTAATGTTGTTTTCTTGTTTCTGCTGATCTTCTGCAACGCTTTCCAGCGGCTCTGTGTCGCTGTCCTCATTGGAAGCAACGTACAGCGTTTGCTGATCCTTAAAATTAGAAGCCATCACACGCAACTTCGAGATTCTCTCGAATGCCATCGATCACGAAGAGGCCAGATAATCCGAAGAACGCCTGGTAACCGTAGACGTTGATAATGACGGATTCAACAATCACATGCAATGCAAAATTTGGTATATTACAAAGCGTCATCAAATGACATTAAATATTTATATTGCAACCAAAACAGCCAGAACCCTTCTAACAGTCGGCTCCCGGCTTAGCTCTCACTTTGATCCTTAAACTAACCCTAATTCCCTTGATTAAAAATGTTAAAAATAGCATAAAAACAATCAAATTACAAGTCATTATGATAAATTGGAACAATTCTTTCCTTTGTAATTGTGGTCCAATTATGATGGGCCTAGGGGTCTTCCTCTCGAAGCCTTCAAGGATGAAGGAGGCTCAAGTTCGGTTGATATTTTAAGTGGTAGTAATATTTTGTCTTCCAAATGGATGATAAATGGGTGATTAATTGTTTAGAACCTTTGCTTCATAAGTTTGATTGGAACACCATCTTTTTATAACAAAACAAAACACATTGGTAGGATCAAAAGATCATTTAGGTTTTGTGATATAATTTTATCCAGTTTTCATGACTCAAGTTCTTTTATTATTAGAAGTATTTGGGGTCGTGGAGGAAGGTGGTTGGCCTCATTGGCTAACAACTGTGATGTGAGGTAGTTGAGAATGATGGGATTTTGTGAGAAGAATGACTTGGAGTTGGAAAGTATAAGGGACATGTGTTTTAAGGAAATGATTGCCATTAAGTAAGAAAAGGATTCTCAATCATGCTTAGCTCCTTTTGACATGATTAAGAGTGGATTTTTGGGTATCCCTTGTTTCAATATTATTCTCCTAAGTATGTACCTTCTTCTTCATAAGCAACATGAGCATAGCCCTATTCTTAATTCATGGTCTACAAAGGTAGAGAGAAGGCGCATCAAGAGATTGCATAATCTATATATCATTAATTCAAGTGAGCTACAAGATTCAATTGTTTGCATGGTTAGTGATTCACCAAGGTCTTTTTACCAAAGCACCATTTGCAAAAAGTCATCTCTCAAATGGACTCTTCCCTTCCTTCTTCAAGTTGGAAATAGTACAACACCTTTTCCTCTTTTTGGGATGGTCTTTTGCTAGGTATTGTTGGGAGTTTGTTTAGTCTGAGCATACAACTTTGTTGAAAGGGAGGTTACATTGGAGATCAATTATACTCAATGATGTTGGAGCAATTATGTGATCCTCATTCTATGGTGTGTAGCACAACATAAGTGTTTCAGAATTGCTTTTCTCTAAAAGCTTTGATGCAAAATTGATTTTGAAAATGAGATTAGTTCTTTGTCTACATTTCATCAACTATAGAAAAATAAGGCACAAATGTAGTTATTAGCTAAAGTTTTTATGTTTTTTTTTAATAGAAACTGAAATTTTTTTATTGATTAAAAATGGTTGTAGCCCAGCCAAGCTTACAAAGGGGAATTCAGAAAAACAAGGCTGATGACCTCTATCAGAACAGTCATCCTTCTTATGAGTGCTTTGAGAAGTGAATCCCAAATGCTTCTGATGCTATTCTGAGAAAAAGATTGCTTGCAAGAGTAGACTCTCACGAATTGTGAGCAAAGAAGAATATAGAAACAAAACATTAAATAGGCGGAGAGAAGAAATGCCCCTTATTGAAAGGGTCCAATTTCTTCTGGGAACCCAAGCTGATGTTTGAGGATGCTTCCTTTTCTCTACGTTCTTTATTTGTATTTCGCCCTTTGGTGAGGGGTGGAGAAGGAGCTGAAAAATCTTTGGATTCAGAGGTTCCCTCTGACGAAGAGACCGAGGATGCCAATCTTGCATGGGCTGGGGTCTTGTGAATCAAAGTGTTGGGGTATTTCTTAGAACCTGAAGAAGCAGGTTTTGGAGAAGCTTGTTCAACTATCTCCAAGGAGCCAAGGGGACCAGGGATTCCCTGCTCCGGGACATCTGCAGCTTCAGATTCTTGTACTTCATCTTCCTGAAGAACTTCAAAACTATTTTTGTTTTCCAGCCATGGAGTATCTGCAAGAGGAGAATGATCTTGAGAAGAAACCTTGTGCTGAGAAGCTTGAGGCTCCTTTCGCCGGGGAGGACGACGTCGATTAGTAACCATCTAGAACTCTGTATCTTTGGAAGCTGGGAGATTTGCTGGTTTCTGTGATTCTGCAAGCTTGGGGCAGCTTTTGGCGAAGTGGCCGTATACATGACAGAATTTGCATTTGAATGGGATTTGCTCGTAATCCAGTTCTTGAATGTGGCTCCATTCTCCTAATGTGAGATTTAGGGCCTCTGGGAGCCCTTTTTCTAGATTCACCTCTAAGCAGATACAGGAACATCTAAACTGACCCCCTTTTGGTTCTGCACTATCTAGATAGCATCCTAGCTTATTACCAATGTCAATCAAAGTGATTTTCCCCCAAAAGATGAAGAGGGAGGTTAGGGAGTCTTACCCAGACTGGAGCGGCAGTAATCTCTTCTTCTGGGTTAAACCCCAGAGACCATGGGGCTAGGAATAGGCCTCTTGAACCCATGAAGAAAGGACCCGAACGAAAGACTAGGTCTCTTTCTTCTTTATTCAAAAACATGAAAACAAAAAACCCTCGTCCAGCTGCAAAGAGAGAGACCTGTCCTTGCATAAGAGGGTTCCAATGTTCTGTGATCCATAGCTCCATCGCCTTAGGGCTAGGCCACAACCCTGTGAACATACCAATGAGGGCTTTCGCAGAGAGGGCGAGTGCTTTCGGACATGGATTCGTAGGAGAGAGCTCCAGAGAAGGGATCTCATCCATCTTTTTCATGAACTTGGATGAAGTGTGAGAAGCTGTAGCTTGAACTATTGATTAGTGAACACAGAAAATATTTTTTTTATGCTAATCAAAGAGGCTAAGGGAATTGAGTGAGATGCATACTCAAATTTTATTATTCTTTTAGTTTCTCTTGAAAAGCTGATGTAAATATCTTTGTAGTTTTTTGTTTTTGTTTTTTGGGGCTAGGATGTGGTTTCATTTGTACATACCCTCCTAATGTATTTTGTTTTCTCTTTTGGAAATAATTAATGCAAATAAAAGAAGTATTTTTACAAAAATAAAATAAAAACAACTATTTAAAAAGTCCACAAGATAATTATCTAACAAGTTATGGAATTTGATTTTGTTCATAAAAACTTAACATGACTTATGAATTTTATGTATATTAAGTACACATTTTCAAAAAGGTTTACATAGATTGAGTACAAAATAATAATCATTGTATTTTACCATTTCACTCAAAGTAGTCATTGCATCCTTGGGAATCCTCTCAATTTCTTTTTTTAAAAAGGTGTTAATTGTGAAAAGAACACTAATTGAATGTGGTAGTGTCCCTAGTTGCAATGTAATGGTTGGGATTAATATACACACTTTCTTATGATGTTCATATAGTTTTACCATTTTTGGGGCTTCCAAAGCTTTACTCTCACATTTGAGAAACATCCTCTTGTTGTTGTGCATTTCAATCTTGGAGCGAGGCTCAATGGTCATAAAATTTTACCATTTTTTGGGCTTCCAAAGGTTTTCTTTGACATTTGAGAAACATCCTCTTGTTTTTGTGCATTTGGATCTTGGATGGGAGCTCCATCCCCTTGTAGATGTATGGGTTATCAACTTTCGCAATCTCATCTCATGCATAGGAAAATCTATTTTTGCTTCTCATGGCTCCTTGTCTCTCTTTGGTAAGGAGATTGAGAACATTTGGGAGGTTCATGTTCTTAGGTATTTGTCTCAAAAATATCCCTCTCTCTTGCAAATAAAAGATTTATTGGATAGTTTACTATGTTTTGATTCCCCCCCCACACACTCAATTGTGATATAAAATAAGAAGAACTAACAAGTTCTCATTAAGGGTCATCTCACTCCTTTCGTTTTGTGAGTGACTCAATTGAAGGAGGATTGTTATATCATATTCATAAATGGGCCTTAATTATTCAATACATAAGTAATATATCTAAATAGATGGATTCCTAACTTTTATCTAGAGGTGAATGTCCACGTAATATTGCCACATATTCCCCTTCACTATTGGAATGGTGATTCTCTTAGAAGCATGATGAACATGGTTGGGGCATACATTAATAAGTCAAAGAAATGAAACAATGTTTGCATATGCTCAAATTTGCTTTGAATTAGATCTAGAAATTGGTATCCTAAAGTCCATCTTCCTCACATTGGATGGTTCCATCATTATCAAAAGATGGAATATGAACAACTTCCTTTCAAGTCAAAATATTTCCATGAGTATGGCCACTTCACCAAAAACTACAAAAAAAACCAATCCTAGGAACAATAAAAGGCCAAGAAAAAATATCTATGGAAAATCATTAAGAGGAAAATAGGGTCTAAATTCAATGGCCAAGATTCAAATCCTTTATTGATGCAACAATATCTATCTCTCTCCCAACATGAAAATCTATCTCATACACTATTATATCATCTCCTCCTCCATAGTAATCTAGACCCAAATCCACAATACCAACACCATTGAGGAAGCATTTGATGTCTTATCCTAAGAATAATCCATCCCATTTTCTTATGTAAGTGCATGAATGGTCATAGAACCAACTTTTACTTTTCCCCAATGTGTAATTCTTGCAAATACATAAGAAGAAATGTGAGGAAGAAAACAATAAGGAGAATATTCTTGGTCTTCGGGTAATGAGTGGGTAAAATTATCTAACACCACATTCCACATTCCTTTGTTTAATTTTGACATCTTATTTCTATCCTCAAAGTGTAATTCTTGAAGTTTTACCTTTCTCCAAAGTGTAATTCTTGCAAATACATAAGAAGAAATGTGAAGAAGCAAACAATAAGGAGAAGATTCTTGGTCTTCGGGTAATGAGTGGGTAAAATGATCTAAAACCACCTTCCACATTCCTTTCTTGAAGTTTGACATCTTATTTCTATCCCAGACTTTGTACTAGATACGTGGCAATCTATGTTCATTCCACATTACTTTCGTGAAGTTTGACATCTTATTTCTATCCCAGACTTTGTACTAGATACATGGCAATCTATGTTCCTTAACTTCCTTTCACGCTTCAAGTTTTGGAGTTAAAATGGTTTGACATCTTATTTTTGTCCAAGACTTTGTACTAGATATGTGGAAATCTATGTTCCTTTCATGCTTCAAGTTTTGGAGTTAAAATGATCTTGGTTTGGTCAGAATGTGTAATTTTTTTGGTTAGGTGTTTCTATTTCATTGCTAAAAATTGTTTCAGTGCATGATGATTGTATTGAAAGCTGATTTAATCTCCCACATTCCAACATGTAACAATAACAATAGTGTAATTACAATGGCTAATATCTCCAAGTGTTTGTCTATTTTTTCAATTGTTTCTTGTGAAAGAGTAGTTAGATGTTTCTCTTTCATTTATTTAGGGTTACTTCAGCCATACATCGATACTATTTATATACTTGAACTAGTTCAAACTTATTAGATACACAGTAGAGTTCAAATTTATATGTTTGTTATATTTTCACTGTAATGTGATTAAGTTTTTAGAGAAGTTGGCTTTCAATTTCGAATTGTTTATGATTGGATGGATAGAGGAAGAACTACAACAAAATCATCTTAAAAAATTATGAAAAAAACATTGTAAATGCGTCCAAACTCTTGGACAGGGAAACCACCAATTGTCTAGAATCAGAACCTTAATTATAAAAAACACTCAACTTCAACTAAAAGGTAAAATTTGAGGTTGGTAATACAACTTAGTATAGCTATTACTTCTAGTTGAATCAATTATTTCTAATAGTTTCTCGATATAGTTTTATGAATAAATTCATTCATTATGTACATATCTCAAACCTAGTTATGCTAACAACACACTTTTACAAAGTTATCGTGTATATCTCTGCTAATAAATCACTTTAAACATTCTAGGTTTTAATTTTTCTTAGAGTGTAATAAAAAATGCAATAACATCCTTTCTCTCATAAAAATATGTGGCAATGTCTAGGACATTGCCACCTGGTAGCTCTTGTTTCATTGTGTTCTCAATTAAAGCATAAGGTGGTAGGTGTAAGAATATTTTATGTGAGCCATATGGAGTGATAATTCGGGAGGCATAAGTTGTTTGTATGATCCATGTGAATCATTGTCTATGTGGGCCCAAATTTGTTGACTCATTTAGTTAGGTGATCGGAACCCTCTTGGTATGCCATGTCTAAACCTTATTTTATTCATTCTCGAGGCACTTTACCTCTAGGATGGATATGCTTGAAAGTCTCAGGTCACTTTAGTATTATTATATTATTTTGTGATATTTTTTCTTGAGAAGGTGGTAATTAGCAACTCCCTTTGCGTAAGATTTAATTTAGGAAAAGAATGCTAAAGCCAAAGGGTTCCATGTTTCATTATGAGAGAGGTATGTGCACGACTTTAGTTTAGTTGTTCTTATTTCATTAGTTTTGCATTAAGTGTTTAAAGACTAAACAACAAACAACAATCTATTTTTTTTGAGGCAAAAAATAGTTGTTCCTTGTTATTCATTGAATCAAAGGTAAGGAGGGACTTCACTGCATCCACAGGTGGTGGGACTTAGGCCAATTTATTTTTCTTGATATCTCTTCTCAAAGGATTGCACAACATTCTTAGGTCCATTTTTTACACATGAATTCACCAACTAGCCATACCCAAAGAATTATATATACATGAAGTCTACCTATGTATAAGGGTGAGTGCACAAAGTTGAGGGTCTCTTTTGGCGTGTTAGATGCAATAGAAAACTGAAAAAACAGACATCCATCAACTTGCATGAATATTTTGAGACACTTACACAATGAATCTTGTGATGAGTAAAAAACAAGAAATATAGGAAATTGAATGAGCTTTCCAAATATATAATTTTTTTCTATTGAAAATTCTATTAACTATCTAAAGTTATATATTTTTTAACAGCCACTTTTTTATTTTTGGGACAAATTATAAGGTATATGTTTTTTGTGGGCGCAATGTCTGAGTGACTAAATGATGGAATAAACTTACAAAAACCGGTATACATATAGAGAACATATAGTACTAGTACACGACTATTTTTCAAATAATAAAAATATTTTTTTTAATTTTTTTTAATTATATAAGAGATCAAACCTCAAAAACGGTACGTCAATTGTGGGTGCAGCGTTTGAATGTCTTAATGCAATTCTTTGGAAATGGATTTTTTATAGCATGTAGAGGTCGGTATTCTTTACTGCACCGTACAATGTTTTTAAAATGGTTGAGAAACGAAAGAGATATGGATGAAACACTAACAATGTGTTTTTTGAGTTGAGGAGTGATGACAGAAGATAAATAAGAAAACAATAGAAAAAATTATGTATTCTTGTTAAAATTTACATATTTGGAATCTGTAAAAAAATCCATATATGTTTCTAAAATCTCATAAAAAATGGAGGTGTGCAGCATAATCAGATGAATGACTAAACATGAGCATATTGAAAATTTGGATATAATGTTGAATTAGCCATGGTTTATCATACTCCAAGGCACAGGCATGTTGAATCCGAAGCAAAGTACGAACCAGACACATAGGCATAAGAATTCCATGAAAGCATAGGTGGAGGCTCAGCCTTATCATTTGGAGGGAATACATTTTTGAATTTAAACAAAACAGGAGCACATTTTATTGAAGCAAAATGAGAGCACGTTTTATTGAAATGAAACGGGAGCGCGTTTTATTGAAGCAAAACGGGAGTGAGTTTTAGTGAAGCAAAACGAGAGTGCATTTTTAAATACTACAATGGGTGGTTATTTTTTCAATTATACCAATAATTTTATTATTTTATGTCCCCCCCTATGACTCCCCTCTTCCCCCTAACTCTTACTAACCCCACCTCCTCTCTCTTCCTAACACCCCACTTCTCCATTCGTTCTCGATCTCTCTCTCACACACGCCTATGTCCCCCCTTACCACTAACACCTGTATTCCCCCTTCCCCCCACCCCTAAACCCATAACCCTTTCTCTCTACCTCTAACTCTTAAACACCCCCTATTATTCTATCTCTAATCACTTAGATCCCCCCTCAACACCAAAACCCCTAAACCTCCCTTCCTATCTCTCTCTCTCTCTCTGGCACACACATCCCCCTAACACCTCTCTCTCACTCCTAACACCTAAAACCTCTCTCTCCACTCTTTCTTGCTCCCCAACTCATCCAACTACACTTATCCCCCACCCCCTATATATTCCCCAACCCTCTCCCTCTCTCTCTCATAGACACCCACATCACACATCCACAAGTCACCCCCTATGACTAACATCCCTCCTCTTCCCCTCGATTCTTACTAATCCCCCATCCTCCTCTCCCTATATCTAACTCCCCTCCTCCTCCTACCTCTCTCCCCCCTCATCTCCATTACTAAACCCTTCTCCACTCTCTCTTACTCTCCATTATCATCAACATCATCATTATCCTCATTCATCATCATCATCATCATCGTCATCATCACCATGATCATCGATCATTGTTGTCATCATCAACGATAACATCATAATCATCTTCATCATCATCATCATCATCCTCATCGCCATATTCATAATCATAATCTCCATCGTCATCATCATCACCATCATCATCATCATCATCATCATCATCATCCTCATCGCCATATTCATAATCATAATCTTCATCGTCATCATCATCACCATCATCATCGTCGTCGTCATCGTCGTCGTCGTAATCATCGTCGTCGACATCATCATAATATTCATCTTCATCTTCATTATCATCTTCATCATCGTTGCCATCGCTGACTTCATCATCATCATCATCACCATCACCATCATCATCACCATCATCATCGTCGTCGTCATCGTCGT
>LPNX010050563.1:149027-159001 GCA_001517045.1 Pseudotsuga menziesii
TGCAGAGTCTAGGGGTTGTAGAGTCATACTTTTGCTTTATTATCTCATTTTAATTAAAAAAATACAAAAACATTTGCTTTTTGCATCATTATGCATTGTTGCATTTTGCATTTTGCATGGTACTTGCATTAGGTTTGCTTGGAGAAGTATTAGTTAGGTTTTCATATAGGAATGATTGCATCTTTGTTTGAAGGAAAATTTTGCACTTCATGTAGTAGCATACCCCGTTTTTCATTCGACACAGTGCATTTGCATTTATTGTTAGGTGTGCAGTTTACTTCTTGTTGCGTCATAACATCATTAGTTGCACGATCATTTGTCCTTTTTGAGTAATAAGCCAATTAAAATCAACGCATAATAAAATGAATTACACTCCTTTCTTTTATAGGGTGCACCAACAAGATTAGGTTTTAGGGTCTTAGAATAGTTCATTGTGAGTAAATTCTCCAAGACCACTAAACGAAACATTTATGTTTCTGTCCAGGTGAGAGAGTGAAATTCTTTTATATAATTAGTGTTTCTTAGGATCCTCCTCTTACAAGGGAGTTAAGCACGAGGCAGTGTGAGGGGTTATTGATTGGGATGACCCCTGGTCATAATTGAGTAGCACCAAATATATTTCTAGGATTGTATTCATATCCGGGGGCTCTTTCGAGAGTTTCGTGCTTTGCTACCCTGCCCATACGGTCAATCTCGCCTGCGACTGTCTGCCTGAGCATTGATTATATTGAGGTGACCTTAGTTTCCTTACCTAGGTTATCGAGGGGGTACTTCGTAGAGGTTACTCTGCATGTGTCCTGGCCAGGTAGGGGTCGGACAACATAGTCGCTATATGCGTTGAAGCTGAGGGCCACTATAATTGGTTACAAACCTCCGCTTGTTGTGTATGGGAGTCTCAAGCCTCTCCTAGGCGAGACATACCTGCTTCATTCAGGAGATCACATATCATACCCTTTTTTGCTTGTGATTTGGATTTACATTGTATAGGTGTATGCTCTATGCACACTAGTTTGCCTAGGGTTTACGTAATTAGATAGAGTCTTTTTCATTTTTTGGGTCATTGTGGATTCAGGCGCAGAACTTCGCCATTCTTGTCGTTTAGTAGAACTTCTGCCTTCTACATCTCCTCCTCCTTTGGGAGAGAGAAATAGATAGTCCGGGCAGACTACTTCTCACATTGATTCACACACAATGGGAGATCACGAGGATGAGATTCCTGAGATGTCTTCTCCTCCTCATAAGGTTGGGGATGTATATTCTGCTCCTATATATGATCCTTCATCAGATATACCTTCACGTTCCGGTTATGATCACTCATTCACAGGTCGCCGGTATTGGTTACTAGGTCACGCGACTCATCATGAACCTACAAGCACTAGTTATATTCCTTATGGCATACCTGATATCCCTACACACGATCCGGCACATCATGCCGAGTCAGAAATTGAACCTAGCACTACGCCTAGGGGCACTCCTATTCCTATCCATCCGGAGATATTTGGGAGCAGTAGTCACATTGCACCTTCCATCCCGGTGGTGGAAGCTACTTTGCATGTCCGTCCTAGACCTAGTGTTAGTAGGCATATGTGGATACTAGAACTGAGACGAGTGACCATAGGGAACACCACTTACATCCCTTCACATTTCCCTTCGTCCTCAAACCCTACTCCTTCGAATGCATTTTTGACAACCCTTCCTCCCCCTCATTCACGTGGTCCTTTGGGCCGGAGTATCGCTACTAGCCATGTTCGTACTATGATTGCTTGCACGGTAGTATCTCAGATTCAAGTACCTCATGTTGTCTCGGGAGGTCCTATTCCTGTTTCTGGATTGTCTCATGGTCCATCGCAAGGAGTTCCCCATATCCCTAATTATGGAGCTTCTCATGGGACATCTGATGGGACACCTTATGGAGCTTCTCATGGACAATCTTATAGACCGCAGTATGGAAAAACCTATCAATCCTATGGGTATAGATATCAACAACCCATTTACTCTTCTAATTATGGCTTTGTAGCACCGCCTAGTCAATGTACACCACATAATAATGCTTCCATGCAGCCCTACATGGGTCAAATGGGAGGAGGATATTATGACCAAGGCCATGGTATTTACAATAATCAGCCTTATGTGAACTAGAATTATCAAGGAGTGTGGCATAGACTGGCTCAACCTAGGCTCCCTTTCCTCGCAACATTGAACTTAACTGACTTATCGAGACTTATGAATGATCCGGTATCTCATGACCTGGCTTGGCCGACTGTCCCTATCAAGCTTCCCTTCGACATTCCCAAGTTCAAGGGAAAAGCAGGAGAAGATTCTAGTGAACATGTCACTAATTTTCACCTTTGGTGCTCTTGTAATTTCTTACATGACGAATCAATCTGTTTAAGGCTATTTCAACGCACCCTCACTAGGCCTGCAGCGAAATGGTATATAGAGCTACTAAGGGGGGAATTCGTTTTGTTCGATGACCTTGCCATGACTTTCCTCAATCACTTCCAGCTACCCATGCATTACAACGTTGGTATAGAACTCTTGTCGACATTTCGACAAGACAAAGCCACACATATCTCAGATCATATCCAAGAGTGGCATAGACAGAAGAGGTTGATTAAATCCTTCATACCACCGGAATTTCTCCTTGAGTGGTTCCTCAAGTCATTATTACCTTACATCGCGAAGGATGTTTCTACATCCGGAGTCCAAAATGAGGAACAAGCAATCTTTAGGGCACAGGAGTTGGATTTGATCTATGCTCAATCCAGAATTTTGTATAAGATCAAACCTAACACCCCATGTTCTAATTTTGACCCTAAGATCAAGCCTGGACCACATGCCGATGGAATTGTGGGTTGTACAAGTTCCAAACCTATGGATTCAGTTGTGAAAAAAGTGAGTCAATTTCCTATTAATCAATCCTCTTCAGGACAAGCCACAACTTCGTCTCAACCCACCCAAATGGCGAGTGTACTTTCTATGCAATCATCAGACCAGAAGGGCAACCAGCAACCTGGAAGGAATAAGAAAAAGGGTAAAAATAATCCTAAGCATGGGAACAAGATGAAAATGCTAATTTTCATGACAAGAATGCCCGCAATGCTGGGGGGGGCAAGCAGTCTAAACGTAAGGTTAAGTTTCCTTGCAAATTGTGTAAGGATGACCACCTCACTCACTTGTGCCCTCGTATGGAAGATGCCTTGAGATTCATAGTACAGGGACTAGCTTTGCTAACCAATCCTTTACCACATAATCAAAATATGAACTCGAGGACCAATGATCCTCATTGTGCATCAGGCGAAGATCAAAATCCGTCGGAAGCCAATACTGGTCATGGTTGCATCAACATGGTACGTGCTACTAAGGTTGTGACTCCTGCGAAAGATTATGGTTCATCACAACCAAAACTTGGAAAAGAACCCGCTCCATGCGAGAGCCCTTTGCCTATCAAAAACCCTATGGATAAACCTAAAATTTCACCTTGCATTCCTGAGGGATTCCTAATGCCTGAGCCATCCAGAACTATTCCGTTTGGGGCACAACCCTAATGCCCGAGCCATCTAGAACTATTCCATTGTTAAGGATTTGGGCCAAACTCCTTGTGCGATGTCCACACTTGAAGTACTTCATAGTTGTCCTCCACAAAGGAAAGCCTTGCTTTCTGCTCTTGGGATTAATGATGATAGCTCTTCTTCAGTCATCAAATTTGAAACCATGGGACTACAGCCTAGCTTTCCTTACTACGTGTCTCTTTTGATTCATGTAGAGTGTCTTAATATGACCATCAAATGCACTGTGATTGACGAAGGCGCTGCTGCTTCCGTGATGTCTTTGTCATGCTAGAAGTGTTTGGGTTCTCCTGAGTTGTCTCAATATGCTAACATGTTGACTTCCTTTGATGGTAAATTGTTTCGGCCACACGGGATTCTTCCTTCTCTTAAGGTCCAATTGGGAGGGAAGACTGTCGCGATCAAGGTCGAGGTTGCTGATGCACCCCTTGACTACAATATTTTATTGGGACGAAATTGGATTTATAGTATGCAAGCTGTAGCCTATTCTCTATTTCGAGTAGTATGCTTTCCATTTAATGGGAAGATTGTTACGATTTATTAGGCATCATTCCGTAATCCGAGTGTTAGTGCATCGTCGGGAGCTTCTATCCCGATTATCGATCATTCTCAACTGACAACTGGGAGTATGGGTGTGGGTATGTATCCATCCCTTATGGGGACTTTTAGTTGTCCTGTGCCCGTTCTTATGATCGGATCTAGTTTCGGTGGGGCTTCATATTCATTGAATTCAGTGTCTTTTTGCACTACCCATATGGAAGATCCTTGGATTCTTCCTTCACCGAGTCCTTCGCATGGACCTGTCGAAACAGATGTGTCGTTTCCTACAACAATGATAGCATATCAAGAAACTCTTTATTGTGTTGCAGAGCCTAGTCCTTCCTCTTCGTGCATGGAGGAGGAGGACCCATATGTGCTGCTTGCATGGGCAGTTGAGTCCTCTCACGCACATGATTTCCTTGATGATGTTTTTCCATCAGATGAATCCATTATTGAGGCCATGTCTAGGGTCAAGCCACCTTGGAAAGAGTTACATCATAGATCCTATTTTCTTCTCGAGCTTAACCATATGGAGCATGAGGACTTTAGGAAGATTCTTAGCGAGAATATTGGTAGTCCTGTGGTTCCATTAAGCTCTGTTGGTCAGATGGCTGATGGGAACATGGCGAATTTATCACCTACTATTCCTATCAATATTTCTCACGGTCCTGGCAAAGTTGAGAATGTCTACATTGGGGCAGACTATTCTAATGAGATAAAGGATTATACCAAGCTATTTAAATATTTTTGTGACATCTTTGCTTGGTCATATGAGGAAATTCTAGGTACCGACCCTTGTATTGTCGAACATGAAATTAAGACCTATCTGAATGAGAAGCCCATTCGACGGCGCTTGTGTGCGGTGAATCCTAGAAAAGCACCCGCTATTAAGGCAAAGATAGAGAAGTTGTTAAAAGTTGGTTTTATCTATCCCATTCCCTTGACAGAGTGGGTTTCAAATCTCGTTCCGGTGGATAAGAAGCAGGGAGAGATCCGTATATGCACTGATTTTCATGATTTAAATCATGCCTGTCCTAAGGATAAATTTTTCACACCATTTATTGATCATATTTTGGATGAGTATGCGGGAAGCGAGGTATTCTCCTTCATTGACGGTTTTTCTGGATATAATCAGATTCAGATCTAACTCGGGGATCAGCATAAAACTGCATTTATTTGTCCTTGGGGTACGTTTGCTTATTGGAAGATTCCTTTCGGTCTTAAAAATGTCGGGGCCCAATTCCAGCGGGCTATGACCTTAATTTTTCATGATCTCAAAACAATTATCAAAGTATATTTGGATGATATTGCTGCTCATTCTTGCCTGAGAGTGCACCATCCATACCATTTGAGATTAGTATTCGAAAGATGTCGCCATTACCATGTTAGGTTAAATCCTCATAAGTGCATATTTTGCATGACCGTTGGTTGCTTACTAGGATTCATTGTATCCAAGGAGGGTATAAGAGTCGATCCCTTAAAGGTTGAGGAAATACTTCAATTGTATCCCCCACGCAATATTAGACATATTCAGTGTTTGCAAGGCATAACAAATTTATTGTGGAGATTCGTGGTTAATTTTTCCAATTTGACTAAAGGATTTATGCATATTTTAAAGAAGGACACTACTTTTTGCTGGGATGAGCGAGCCCAGGAGTCCACCTGACTATAGTCGTGATTTTTTTATTTATGTGGTCACGTCCATGGAGACGGTTGGTATGGTTTTGGTTCAGGAGGATGAGGAGCTCCACGAGCATGTCATATATTATTTGAGCCGAAACCTTATTGATGCAGAAATCCTTTATTCTCATGTGGAGAAACTTGCCTTGGCCACCGTTCATGCGGTTCATAGATTGAGACATTACATTCTCCTTCGCCAGACCTTGGTGGTAGCTCATGTCAATCCATTTCAGTTCATCCTCACTAGAAGGATGATAGGGGGAAAATATAATAAGTGGATTTTTATTTTGCAAGAATTTGATCTCGAATTCGTTTCAGCGAAATCGAAGAAATCGTTAATTTTTGCGGAGCTCATTTCTGATTTTGCAAGTGTGGAGGAGGAGGAGGATTATGAGAATACATTTGTCAATGAGAATATTTTTCTTATCTCAAGTTTGGACCCATTGTATGGGGATATCATTATATATTTGCAAATGTTGAAATTCCCTACTCACCTTTCACGGGATGAGCGACAATGATTACTTCATGTATCTAAGAACTACCTTATAGTGGATAACACTTTGTACCGCCAGGGGGTAGATTCTATTTTGCGTCGTTGTTTAACCCATGATGAGGCTGAGGTTGTGCTGAATGATTGCCATGGAGGGGTGTGTGGCGGTCATTTATCTGGGCTTTCTACAGCCCAAAACATTTTGAGAGGGATATTTTTGGCCGTCGATCTTCAAATATTGTGTCAATGCGGTCAAGAAGTGTCACCCTTGCCAGGTGTTTGCATGCAATATGCGCTCGCATCCTACCCCATTACATCTGATTATCACCGTCGGTCCCTTCATCAAGTGGGGGCTTGAATTCATGGATTTCAACCCAACTTCGGCTAGGGGAATCATCACATTATAGTGGCTATCGATTATTTCATGAAATGGGCTGAGGCTATGCTCACGATTAAATCCGATGGTGAGACAGATGCGCATTTCATTTTCAACCAAATTATTACTCGGTTTGGCATTTCGAAAGAGCTTGTCACTGACCATGGTAGGCACTTTCAGAATATAATGATGGAAGAGTTGTCTTCGAGTTTAGGGTATAAGAAGGAGCAATCATCTTCTTGTTACCCTCAGGGGAATGGACAGGTTGAAGCAATGAATAAATCACTTAAGTCCATTCTCCAACGAACCATCGTACAAAGCAAGATGAATTGGCATATCATGTTATATCCTACTTTGTGGGCCTATAGAACCACGGTTAATACTACCACCGGTTTCTCTCCATATCAGCTCGTACATGGGGTGGAGTCTGTCTTGCCGGTTGAATGCAAAATCCCTTCGTTCAAGCTATCTATAGAGATTTTACTAGACACTTCCGCATTGGAGGAATGTTTGGTCCACTTAGAGTATCTTGATGAGCAGCGTCGGGATGCCTTAGTGGCTCTAGAAGTAAATAAGTGTCACGTTAAGGTCCAATATCATAAGTCTATTCGTCTGAGGAGGTTTAGTGAAGGCAATTTGGTCCTTTTATGGGATCAAGATAAATAACCCTTGGGGGCAGGGAAGTTTAATCCCATGTGGCATGGTCCTTACGTAGCCAAACGTGTGTTAGAGAAGGGCGCCTATGAGCTGGTGGATTATGAAGGGACAGCCTTGGCGAAGCCTAAAAATGGGCTCTATCTTAAAAAATACTATGCATGATCTGCATGATCTAGAACCATCCTACATATAAAAAATGATTTTTATTCATTGTATACCTTAGAAATCCTTATGCGTGGCCGCATATGGAACTATTTGTAAAAAAGACGCATATGTACATAGTTTTGGGATGTTTTTCCGCGTATGGCCAGCCCTATACATGGAAAAAACCCTGATATCCGGGTGGGCCAAAACACCTATTTTATATTGACCTAAAAATTAAAATTGACCATGGAATTGAAAAGATTTGCATGAAATTAAAAGAGGAGGACATGAAAAGTTACCTGGAACAAACGGTGTCGAATTTCGTCAGACGAAGCTCCCGGAATTTGCTTTGGAAGTTTATAGCTCAAATGGCTAAAAATTTCAAATGATGTGGAATTTTTGAATTTTTTACTATTTATAGAAATTTTTTGAAATATTTGAAATATTTTTCCCACTTTCTATAGTTTTGGACTAATTTGATGATGTAGGAGTCCATTTTGAGGGCCGTTTTGACTGTGGTTTTGACCCGTTCGTGCTGATTTTAGGTATTATGTCTAAACTGGCATATAGGTTAGGTTTCACATCCATTTGCACTTTGCATGACCTTATGACCGTTTCATTATAACCTTAGGTATGAACCTATTCTATCTTGTCACGGAACCTTCTTGTTGCTTTTAGAAGTGACATGATGTGAATGGTAGAGCTTGACCATACATGGGTGCCCTAGTTAGCTCATGTTTTTCATTTGGTGCCCATGCCGACATTTTTCCTTTCCTTTGTAGGACATGTTTTTCATTTGGTGCCCATGCCCATGGACTACTATGTTTGACCTCGAAACCTCTATTCACATAGTAGGACATGTACTCGTAGCGGATTGTGTAGAAGACCTTCCAGACTGGTGGCATTTCATATATGCTACCTCCTTGATCGTGCCAGTGTTCATGATATTTCAGCTCTTGTGACTTGATTCTAGTGTATGTCAGATATCTTCAGCCATTATGGAGATCTTGATCCATTTTATATCTTCAGCTTTCATGGAGATCATGATCCTTTGTATATCTTCATCATGGATATTCTGATCTATCTATATTGTACGTGGCGATGACCACACATGTCATATCTTGTATCATGCCTATTCATGGCCATTGTACTCTTATGTATCCGGGACTCTATATGTACTTGCCGTTATGTGTAGAGTTTGATTATTGTATTATACTGTTGGATGGCTGGCTCTTCCACTTGGTTCTTCATCAATCCACTTCTGGGATGGACTTGTAATGTATTTTGGCCATCATATCACCCCTCTAACCTCACACATTAGGGGGCATCTGTTACAGCTGATTTTACCATGCATGGTGGATCACACATTTATGGCCTTCCCTGTCCCTTTGCACACTCTTTGGACCCCATGGACCATTTTTTTACCTTTGATGTTTCCAATATCATCCCTAAAAACATGCATTATTTTCCATATGTGACTTTTAAACCCATTCTCGCGTATATACGTGGATATGACCCTCAAACTTGCGTACATCGGGATGTGTGCAAAAGGCCAAATAGTTTTGGAGTTTTCCTTAATGTGGATCCGAGTCACTTGTCTCTTGGCCTTCCATATTCCTTGAGATCGATCGGATTTGACCTTCCATTACCCAATTGAAGCACTATATAAGGAACCCTTTGGATATATTGAAGAGGAGAAATTGAAGAGCAAGAAAACTATAGTCCATTTTTAATGGAGATTATACTTGAGTCTACATCCCTTTGTCCCTTGGAGCACTTTGTGTTATTCCCAAGGTTTCCTTTGCTTGTGAGATTGCTATCAAGATATGGAGGATTGAAGTGGTGGAGGCCCAGGTGGAGGACTCAGTTTCTTCTGTTCACAGATGTGCCAATAGAGGTTGTCACTATTCTAATCTCTGATTTATATTAATAGAAATATATTTTCCTATCCAATAATGTGTATTTAAATGAATATTGAATCCATGGATGCTTTTAAATGCTTATATGTTATTGATTATATATGATAGAGTAGGTCTAACACCATTTTATAGCATGCTTTTCTTGTTTGCTGAATGTTGAGAGAGAAAATTGCTAATACAAGCAAGAGTGGAAAAGCTCAATGGGGATCTACATCAACCATCTGGAATAAAGTATGTTTCGATATCCTTTAGTGTTAGATGTTTGGTTTCTCTTGCATATGGGAAAGGACTGATTTATGCGGTTACTCTATCTATTATGGTACCCCAAGCCATAGGAAGTTTTCTCTGTAACAGTCATCATCATCATCATCATCACCACCATCATCATCATCTTCTTCTTCATCATCATCATCATCATCAACATCACTGAAGCAAATAATTATTCGCTTACACAAGTAATATTACCAAAAGACTTGGAATATTAAATAAGCCATAATAATATATAAATTGATGATAGAATTGATATGATGATAGATTACAAAGTGAGTGCCATATATATATAAATTGGAAAGGCACTTTGGATACCATCCATGAAAGGA
>LPNX010050563.1:174238-200206 GCA_001517045.1 Pseudotsuga menziesii
AACTTGGTCACTGTGGTGGAGTATGTAGACACAATTGAGCAAGAAAGAAACCAAGCTTGGAGAATTTCCCATTGAGGAGCACCATACATCATCTCTACCATTGTTTTTCTTGCAATTGAGGATCTAGCAGAGGCAATGTATCACTAGTGGAAAATGAGAGATTAGTGACCAGGAGACCAAATTTTTTCATCACCGCAGTTTTTTTTCAAGGGATAAATGACCAAAATTGATAAATTTAAGTGAGCTAACTAAAAAAGACCAATCTAAATGACCACTTTTGGTCACTGGATAAAAACCAACTAAAAACGACCAAGATAAATGACCAAATTTGGTCATGGGGTATTTAGACTAAAAATGACCACATAACAATTGGTCATTTATTTGGTAATTTTTAGTTGGCACTCCGGCAATGAAAAAAATTGCAAATTTGACAATGAATTTGTACATTTTACAAAATTCTAACACTGCAGATGGATTCAGAGACGGGGGGCCTTTGAATCCATATGCAGTGTTAGAATTTAGTAAATTATAACATATATATAATATATATTTACACGTCCCTATATTAACAAAAATGAATTAATGCAACCCAGCTATATGTTAATTTGGACATGACCTTCACATATAAAAAAACCCACTAAAGCCACTAAACCTTGCCATATAATGTTAATTATAAGGCTAATTTGCATGACCTTGTCATATAATTATAGTTTTTATAGGCTAATTTGGACACGACTTTGGCACCTTGGCTAATTAAATCGGTGGGATATTCCACGTCAGTTGAAACCAGTTACACGTGCAAGAATCTCATCGCACTAAAATGACACGCGACATAATCTCCTTCCTCCATCATCTTCTTCGTCCTCCATTGGATTCTCTCTCAACGTCCCTTTCCCATAGTGTAGTCTCTGCTCACTAGTACAAAATGACAAATCTATGACTACACGGCCAAATAAGTTAGTCATGTAATTTTAAGCTAAAAACTACCTAGTCATGACTATGTGTTGCAGCTGCAACTGTTTTCCCAAATTTTTGAAATTTTTGACCCTCCTCTTAATTTTTAACTTGCCTAGAATAGTTTGGATCCATGAACTCTATTTTTATTTCCCCTCTGCTACATGTTTGGATTGTTTTGAGGTCAACTATTTTCGTGCTTTTCGGAAAATTGCTTATGTCTGAAACTGTTTGAGTTGTGGAATTTGAAGATTAGATTTAAAATGTTGCCCTTTTTATTTGCGATTTCTTTCTTTGATATCGAAAGTCTATTTCTTGTTTCCGCCACTGTTTTGGAGGTGAAACAAACTTTTTCGTCGCTGCCCAGCCGAAAGTCTGTTGGAACTTAACGTTTTTTAGCTTCGTTGATCGGAAGTATTTTAACAATGTATCGGAGCCATACTTCTCTACGGGGCCACCGTTGCGGAAGCTGAACGATGATTTTTCTGATGGATAGCTTTGACTGTTCCGATGCTGTGACGTTATTTTGTTGATTTGTTGTGCATTGTCGGAGATTGATTGAAGTTTGAGTCAGGGTTCTTGATCTCTATGACGCCGCTGTTATGAGGAAGAGACCAACTTTTAGACTGCTGCACAACCTTAAGATTTTCCAAACACTTAACGTTTTCATGATGGTTTTTGTGCCCTATCGGAAGGTTTTATGACTTTGATTGAAGGTGGTATTCTGATTTCTTTCCGCTATTTCGGCTCCCGAGAAAACTAAATGTTCTGCCACATAACTGTTCTACGCGCCGATTGTTTTGTTATGGTTTTCGCTGATATGTTTTGTTTTCCGCGGAGCTCCTAGTCTTTTCGTCTTTTGCCATTGCGGCTGAATAATGCACTAACCACCCTACATCTATGTCTTTCCGTCCGCCGACAAGGAGTTTTTTGGCCCGATGTTTTAGTATTTAATATTTTGACGCTGATAGACTTGATGGTCTCGTAGAACCTATTGTCCATCTGAAGCCCTTTGTTGCGGTTGTTATTTAAGCTATCCTGCCAATGCTTTATTTTTTCCCGTTGGTGAAGGTTTTTCCCGCCTGTTCTGTATGTGTTATTACCCTCCTTCATGGGAAACGAAGGTTTCATTTTTCTATCATTTTAAGGTTTCCACAACGAGAGCGCAGTATAGGGCCTCATTTTGACGATCAGTTTATTGCTAGTATGGTTTACATTTGTTGAAAGACGCAGTCCAAATTAATGATGAATTTTTGTTTTGACTGTAGACGGACTCAGAATATTCTTCAGAGCACTGCGACAAAGAAGACATAGATAAAGGACAAAGCAGAAGGAAGATGGCTGAAAATGGATAAGCAAAGATGTTCTGAGATCAACGGGATCTTAAAAGGGACGAATAAAGACAAAGTCGAATCGATAGCAACAGAGGCTTGAGTTTGGAAAAGGTTCAGCAGTTACTAAGCTGGTCCCTCTATATGAAGTACTCATAATATTAAATCCGAAATGTAACGTATTGCCTAAATCATGAGCACTCACAAACTGACAAAACTGTGAGATTAAAATGGTCAGGGAAGCCGGAAGGTCAGGGGGCAGGGCAACCCAAAGGTTTTGTTGTTTTTGTATAAAGATAGGAAAGTTAGAAGGGATAAGGACTTTTTCCTAGTTAAATTGGTGAATACATATTGTACGAAGAACTATTTCATTTTGCAATAGATAATTATAGTTTGCCTGTTGGAGAAATCTTGGTAGAATATTCAAATGTTATGCTATGGATTTGTTGAAGAGGAACTATTTCGTTTTTAGCTTTGTGTACATTAACTGTGAGATCGTTCTAACTCTTTGAACCTATGTTCGTTTATAAATGATCTCTGGTTTATTTATGGAAATTTCTACTATGAGTAATGAATGTAGTTCATAAACAATTGGCTATCTGATTGTTCAAATATCTTTAAATGTTCATGTGTTTGAAACAAGTATCCGCTATCTGTAATTTTTTTCATAATGCATGCACAAAATACATTACTCATTAATAAGTGATAATCTTGCTCCCTAGGGATAGGTTAGGTAGTTAGTTTTATTTTCTTGTCATGTGAGATTCAGATGCAAGAGAGTCTAAGACGAGAGGTAAGAACCTACGCATCACATTGTGACCACTCCTTGCATGCTTAATCAATCTGCATTTTAGCTAGGCACTTGCATGTCATACTTAAAACTAAAAATACAAAAATATATACGGTGGACTGGGCCACAACCGGTAAAACCTTTTATCTTTGTTACTTGACCTACGGTAGCCGGACCGCAAACCGGACGGATTCCCTACATGAAATAGTCACGGGCTAGTTGGGAACATCGACTGGGGAGAATCCGTCACTGTTGTTCCCTGCGAATTTCTAGGCCTCAACAGTTTCTCGTGCTAGAAGGAGGGCCGCCAGTGCATGGTTGGCCAGGGAAATCCATTTCCTCAAAATAACTCCACCAGTGATAGTTTTGAAAGTAGTTTTCCTGATTCAAATATTGAAGAGAATAGAGAACATTTGTTCACTGTGGACAAGCAAGTGGTAAATGATCTAAGAAGACACACACGGGATTATGTAAAGAGTATTGGAGGATTACCCATCATCCCTGATTTACCTCAAAGAGAATACAAGAAGAAATATCGTCCCATCTTGGAAGATTTAATGTTGGTTGGAGACTTGGAAGAACTTGTAGAAACATCCTTACAGGAATTTGTACAACCTTTGAATCAAGTAGGCCCAAATATCCCTTACGGTTCTCCTATCCATACTCCTATTCATTCACCACCTCACTCTCCACCCAGACTCATGGCAGGCGTAAATGCAAATCAGCCACCCAACCCACCAAATCCACTACTTGCTTGGAAAGCCAAATCACCTTTAAACCTAACACCTTCGTTGCATGACTTACCTCAAGCTTTTGAAAAGATGCTGCCCAAGTTTGATCCAAATGAGAAGATTGTAGTAGATGAAAATTTTCAAAGTTTCTATTTGGAAATAGAAGGATTAAGGGCTGGGGAATATGAGGATGTAGTTTGTAGACTTTTTTCGCACACCCTTAAGGGAGCAGCAACATCGTGGTATTTTGGTTTGCCCACAAACTGTATCCCAGATTGGGATACCTTTGAAAGGATTTTTAGAAGTAAGTACGCAACCCAAAAAACTCACACGGCTCTCATGAAAGGATTGTGTGCCTTAAAGAAAGAAAGAAAAGAGAAGGTGCATAGTTTTACCCAAAGATTTGCAGCCTATAATAAGTATTTTTCTGAAGCTGACAAACCCTCGGATAAAGTCCTGATTGAATATTATACCTTATCTCTAGGACTAGAGTTTCCCATGTTTGCTAAAATGAAGAAGCAGAGAGGGTAGAGGCTGAAAGTGAAAGCATCGAAGATTATCCTGAACGGTCAGGAGAAAAAAATGTTGGGAGGAAAGCGTTGCTATTTACTAAGCCTAAAGAGGAGCAATCACCAGATTTCGAAGGAATGGCAAAGATGATGCAGAATATCTCTAACAGAATCATAGACTTGGAAAATGACAAGGAATCTCAAAAGTTTTGTAGACCTTATTACATAAAAAAGGAAGATAGCAATCAATCCCAACCCCCTCCACACAACCCTGCATCTATGAACTTAACAAAAGTAGGAATGGATAACTTTTGCACTTTCCACCAACAACCCCATTCTGAAAAGAATTGTCCTCAATGGATAAATTCAATGATGTTGGTCATGAATCAGCTCTTGGATTCCAAATTAACTGAAGACAACGATGAAGAAGGGAAAGAAAACAATAAACCAACAGAAAAATAAGAGGATGAGGCCATGGTTTTATGGGACTGTGTATCGTTGTTTGATGCCGATGAAGAAAAGGATCTAAGACCCAAGGACATCGTGGAAACAAATGTAATGACAAGAAGCCAAGGGTTGATTAAGGAAAATAGTCTTATGCTCCCGAAGATCAAAAGACTTCAAAATAATGTTAAGAAATTTCAAAACAACTCCTCAACTAATAAGATTCCGGAATTTACCATCACCAGTCAAAATCCTAGACAGATCAACATGCCTACTAAGCCCAATGAAGCAAAAAAAATAATGTTAAATTGAATCTCACAGAACATAAGATGGATTATGACACTGTGGAGGATTTCAAAAAGGTAAGGGAAAACATCTCATTATTTGAAATGTGCAATGTGCCACAACAGAAAGAAAAGCTATTGAAAGCACTTGAAGTATCAGAGGAGAGGTTGCCCGCTGACAATCATCCCCAAGAGGAAGAAATTAGTGAAGCAAGTATGGGAGGTAAGCCTAAAAGCAAGAATCCACCTTTTCTCCTTACTTTTGAAATTTTCAACCACAACGTGCATAACTGCTTAGTAGACTCGGGAGCATCAGTCAATGTCATGCCGTTGTCGGTCTACAAAAAGATAAATGGAAAACCTAAACCATCTACCTGGAGGGTCGTTCAGTTGGATAGAACGAATGTGAAGGTAATTGGGGAAATGGAGGATGTTCTCGTTCTCTTATCTTCAAATGATAAGGTGTGTCAATTCATTGATATTGTGGTGGCTGACATACTGGAAGATTATGGACTCGTTCTGAGCAGAGATTGGTCGACAAAGCTGAACGGATATTTTTCCTCAGATTGGTCACATCTATGGCTACCATATAAAGGAAGCCCAAATAAAATTAAAGTTTTGAGGGAGCCCCACATGAAACACAATGTTAATCAGTTCGAAGGTAAAAATGAACCAGTGGATTCTTTTTTGGGAAATTACTTTATTGAGTTAGAACCGGAAAACTATCAAGTGGAATAAGTCAGCGATAAATCAGATGCTCAGCTTGATCTCCTTCGGTTTTCACAGGCTGATGAAATTGATTGTAAAATAGTAGACTTAGCTATAGATGTAGACGTTAATTCTCGCACAGTAGTGGTTAGCGATTTTTGGAGGCTTTTCTTTGATGGTTCTAGAAATTTAGAGGGGTCAGGAGTCGACTATGTCCTAATTGACCCTAAGAAAAACAAACATTTTATTTCATGTAGGTTAGAGTTTGAATGTACCAATAACACGGCTGAATATGAAGCATTAGTTCAAGGATTAAGGAAAGCAATTGAATTAAAGGCAAAAAATCTGAAAGTGTTTGGAGATTCTGAAATAATTGTAAAACAAATTCGAAATCAAATACATTGCATTTCTCCTCATTTAAAAGCTTATCAAATTGAAGTATGGGATTTACTTAAATTTTTTAATGCATTTAACATTGTATTGATTCCTAGACTTAAGAATGCAGCAGCTGACTTGCTCACCACCTCAGCTGCGAGGCTTGTGCCCTCTAATAATCGGTGCTCTCTTGAATTGCTTTTCAGGCCTTCAGTTCTAGATATGATTACCTATCTACGAGTGTTTGATGATGATCAGCAGATTATAGAATGCTTGACAAACAACGAGACCTTCAAAGGGGTGATTATTGATGATGAAGAACATCAAGCTGAGCTAAAATTTGATAATTTTATTCCTAAGGGAATCAGGACTTTAGAATAGATGTTTGATTTAAATGAGAAATTTAGAAGACCAGCAAATGTGAAGATTCATAGCTCGTCTCTATAGTTCGAGTTGATTAATTTGGGGACTGAAATGGAGCCTAAATACGTGAATTTGGGAAAATGTTGCTCCCCAGGTGAAAGGAATAAGTTTATCAGCCTTTTCAAACAATACAAGGATGTTTTTTCCTGGACATATGAAGATCTGAAGACATATGACACCAATATTATTCAGCATGTTATCCCCATTAGATTTGGAATCAAACCTTACCAGCAGCCTTTAAGGAAAATTTATCCAAAATTAGAACCTTTAATCCAGAGTGAAGTTAAGAAACTATTGGATGCTAGAATTATCTTCAAGGTTAGACACTCGAAATGGGTTTCAAATCTGGTACCGGTAAGAAAGAAATCTGGATAAATCAGGCTATGTGTGGATTTCATAAACTTAAATTGTGCTTCAGATAAATACAATTATCTTGTTCCACCCATGGAGAAGATATTGCAAATAGTTTCAAGCTCTGAACTATTCTCTTTATTAGATGGATTCTCAGGCTACAATCAAGTACTAGTAGCCGAAGAAGACAGACTAAAAACGACATTAAGGACCAGGTGGAGAACTTTTGCTTACAGAAGGATGCCCTTTGGACTCATAAATGTTGGGGCTACTTTCCAGAGGGCTATGGACATAGCTTTCTGTGGTCTGATTGGCCGCATTGTTGTAGTATACCTCGATGACATCACAATATTCTCAAAAAAAAAAGAGGAACACACATTTCATCTAAAGCATATTTTTGAACGCTGTCGAAAATTTGGTATCTTGCTAAACCCCAAGAAGTGCGTGTTTTCCATTACAGAAGGTAAGTTGTTGGGTCACGTGGTTTCTAAGAAGGGGATATCCATAGACCCAGAAAGGATCAAAGCCATCAAACATATTGCCTTACCACATAATAAAAAGGGCATGCAATCATTTATGGGGACAATAAATTTCATGCGAAGGTTTGTACCAGATTTCGCTCAAATTGTTAAACCTTTGCAGAAAATGGTAAAGCAAAGTGTACAATTCAAGTGGACTGATGTAGAGAAGAACACATTTAGTAAAATTAAAACAGTTGTTACGCACACACCCTCCCTCAAAAGTCCAGATTTTGAGAAAGATTTTATCCTGTACACTTTCGCATCTGATGATTCACTAGAAGTTGTGCTTACCTAGAAGGAAGATGGGGGAGATGAGTTGCCCATATCATTTATGAGCACTGGTCTGCAAGGGGCCGAATTGAATTACCCAGCTATGGATAAACAAGCTTATGCCATGTTCAAAGTGGTAAAACAATTCAGGCCATATATACTTAAGAACCAAACAAAGGTAATAGTTCCACACCCAACTGTGAGGTCTCTTTTCGTACAAAAGGAGTTACGAGAAAGAAGAGGCAACTGGGTAACAGCTCCACAGGAGTATGACCTTGAATTCAAGCCAGCCTCCATAGTTAAAGGGCAAGGATTGTGCAAACTGATGACTGAAAGTAAATACAATGAAGAACATGACTGGGAAGACAAAGCTAAGTTACATTTAATGGATGTATGTCCCCTTTTCACAGCCCCGGACTCCTGGTACCGAGACCTTGTGCATTACCTTCAGGTGGGATTGTTACAAGAACATTGGAATTATAAGCAAAGAAGAACACTGCATCTTAAATCAGCCTCATATCAGATTGTTGATGGAATATTATTCAGAAAGAATTATGATGGAGTTCTGCTTAGATGCTTAGAGAAAGAAGATGCGGAGAAGGTCATGATAGATTTACATGATGGGCCTGCTAGAGGACATTTCCCCAGAGATACAACAGCACATAAAATTCTCAGAGATGGATACTATTGGCCCACACTGTTTAAAGATGCACATGCCCATGTTAGAATGTGTGACATTTGCCAAAGGTGTGGTGGATGACAAGTTAAAACAACAGGACCATTAAATCCTGTCATGATAACAAAACCTTTTGATCAATGGGGAATGGACATCATTGGAGAAATAAAGCCAAATTCTTCCTTACAACATAAGTATATTTTGACGGCACCTGACTACTTCACTTGTTGGGTCGAAGCCGTTCCGTTGCATAAAGTAAATGAAGATGCGGTCATGGACTTCTTGCAAAATCATATTATGACCAGGTTTGGAGTTCCAATTTCTTTAGTGTTCTATAATGCTACTTACTTTTCCTCGATTATATTAACTGCATTTTCTCATGAGAAAGGAATTAAGTTGCATTACTCTGCTAATTACTATCCACAGGGAAATGGCTTGGCTAAATCTACAAACAAGAATTTGATTAGGATTTTAAAAAATACGGTGATAGAAAATCAGAGGAGTTGGCACTCAACGTTACCAAATTTCCTTTGGGCTGATGGGTCACCCCCAAGACTTCGTTAGGTGTGTCCCTGTATACCCTTGTTTATGGAAAAGAGGCCCTTCTACCCCCCAATATCATGCTACCCTCTTCCATAATAGCTCAAGAATCTAGAGGATCAAATAATGAAGTCTTGCAAATGAGGATACATAATCTGTTGAAGGCAGAAGAGTCTAGATCCAAGGCCAGAGAATGTTTTAAACAACAACAGGAGGTAGTAAAGAGATGGTTTGATAAGCACAAAACTGGAACAAAAGAATTAGAGGTGGGAGATTTGGTTTTCAAGTGGGATCATTCCCATGATGAGAAAGGAAAACACACGAAATTCCAATAGCTATGGGTAGGCCCTTTTCAGATTGCGGCAAAACTCGGCCCCTCAACCTATAAATTGCAAGATTTATAGGGGTGGGAAGAGAACTTACCAGTTAATGGTTTAGTTCTCAAACCTTATTTTTCCTGAGTTTTTGTTTTGTTATTTTGTTTTGTACATAAATAATCTGCTTGGTTTGCTTATTTTGATTCATTTTATTGCTGATGGTTTTAGTTAGATTTTGATTGATTTTAATAAGAAAGAGGAAAACTTTTGGTTGCATGAGGAGCATCATAATTATATAGTAATTAAAGTCCTTTAGTGTAAGACTATGTACTATTGTTCTATCTGAAAGAATTTCTTCCAGTTTACAATTTTCCTAAATGGCTATGAACACATTGAAGTCCTGCTTAATCCTTGTAAAATAAACTAGGATCAAAAGATCTGGAATACTATTTTGAGGCTCCATCCATCTCACATTTAAAAATGTCCTAGGGGGTGACAACAAAAGGCCCATGGAAAGGAAGCAGGGTAAACAGTATATTACATATAAATGATCCCATGCCAGGAATTAAATGCCAAAAGGCAGATAAGAGTCAAACAAAACAAAACAAAAACTCCTATGAAAGCAATATGTATCAAAACAAAGTACTGAACCATATAAGTACTAGAATTGCCAAAAGTTCTTCTCTGTATGTAAGCTAAAAGTTAAATACATCTCTCACACAAAATAACACTATGGATAGAGGAGCCTAAATAAAAAATTCAGAAGGAAAGGCACGCAGGAGGACTCATATGAAAAGGACCAAAGTCCAAAAGCACAAAAGTGCAAAATGGCATGGGAATGAGGAACAAATGAATATTTCTGTTTACCATATGTTACAATCCTGTGGTGCCCAAGCTGGTAGCTACCTAAAGACAGAGGTAATAAATGAAACTCATCTTCCTAGCCTCGAAAGAGTCACCTTGACTTGGAAATCTTGGTTTCCATTCTCCTAAATTGGACTATCATCAATGCTTAAAAGTACATATATTTGCCATTTGGGAAATCCATACATCTAGAAGAATTCAACATGTTCGTTTTATTGTTAAACAGTCTGATACTTAAGGAATAAATTGTCCAGAGATCTAGGTTCACCAATTAGTTTCCAATTGTTGCAGCTGCAACTGTTTTCCCAAGTTTTTGAAATTTTGGACCCTCTTCTCAATTTTTATCTTGCCTAGAATCGTTTGGATCCATGAACTCTGTTTTTATTTCCCCTCTGCTACATGTTTGGATTGTTTTGAGGTCAACTGTTTTCGTGCTTTTTGGAAAATTACTTATGTCTGAAACTGTTTGAGTTGTGGAATTTGAAGATTAGATTTAAAATGTTGCCCTTTTGATCTGCGATTTCTTGCTTTGATATCAGAATTCTATTTCTTGTTTTCGCCGCTGTTTTGGAGGTGAAACAAACTTTTTCGTCGCTGCCCGGCCGAAAGTCTGTTGGAACTTAACATTAGAGCCATACTTCCCTACGAGGCCACCGTTACGAAAGCTGAACGATGATTTTTCTGATGGATAGCTTTGACTGTTCCGATGCTATGACGTTATTTTGTTGATTTGCTGTGCACTGTCGGAGATTGATTGAAGTTTGAGTCGGGGTTCTTGATCTCTATGACGCCACTGTTCTGAGGAAGAGACCAACTTTTAGACTGGTGCACAGCCTTAAGATTTTTCGAACACTTAACGTTTTCATGATGGTTTTTGCGCCCTAACGGAATGTTTTATGAATTTGATCGAAGGTGGTATTCTGATTGCTTTCCACCATTTTGGCTCCCGAACAAACTAAATGTTCTTCCACATAAATATTCTACGCGTCGATTGTTTTGTTATGGTTTTCACTAATATGTTTTGTTTTCCACGGAGCCCGAAGTCTTTTCGTCTTCCACCATTGCGGCTGCGTAATGCACTAACCACCCGACATCTATGTCTTTTCGTCCGTTGACAAGGAGTTTTTCTGCCTGATGTTTTAGTATTTAATATTTTGACGCCGATATACTTGATGGTTTCACAGAACCTATTGTCCATCTGAAACCCTCCGTTGTGGCTGTTATTTAAGCTATCCTTCCAATGCTTTAGTTTTTTTCTGCTAGTGAAGGTTTTTCCCGCCTATTCTGTATGTGTTATTACCCTGCTTCATGGGTAGCGGAGGTTTCATTTTTCTATCATTTAAAGGTTTCCACAATGAGAGCGCAGTACATGGCCTCATTTTGATGATCAGTTTATTGCTAGTATGGTTTACATTTGTTGAAATACGCAGTCCGAATTAATGATGAATTTTTGTTTGGACTGCAAACGGACTCAGAAGATTCTTCAGAGAACTGCGGCAAAGAAGACATAGCTGAAGGACAAAGCAGAAGGAAGTTGGCTGAAAAGGGATAAGTAGAGATGTTCTGAGATCAATGGGATCTTAAAAGGGACGAATAAAGACAAAGCAGAATCGATAGCAACAGAGGCCCAAGTTTGGAAAAGGTTCAGCAATTACTAAGTTGGTCCCGCTATACGAAGTACTCATAAGATTAAATCCGAAATGTAATGTATTTCCTAAATCATGAGCACTCATAAACTGACAAAACTGTGAGATTAAAATGGTCGGGGGAGCCGAAAGGTCAAGGGGCGGGGCAACTCAAAGGTTTTGTTGTTTTTGTATAAAGATAGGAAAGTTAGAGGGGATAGGGACTTTTTCCCAGTTAAATTGGTGAAGACATATTGTAAGAAGAACTATTTCATTTTGCAATAGATAATTACAGTTTTCCTGTTGGAGAAAGCTTGGTGGAATATTCAAATGGTATGCTATGGATTTGTTGAAGAGGAACTATTTCATTTTCAGCTTTGTGTCCATTAACTGTGAGATTGTTCTAACTTTTTGAACCTATGTTCGTGTATAAATGATCTCTGTTTTATTTTATGGAAATTTCCACTATGAGTAATGAATGTAGTTCATAAACAATTGGCTATCTAGTTGTTCAAATATCTTTAAATTTTCATGTGTTTGAAAGAAGTATCAGCTATCTGTAATTTTTTTCATAATGCATGCAAAAAATACATTATCCATTAATAAGTGATAATCTTGCTCCCTAGGAATAGGTTAGGTAGTTAGTTTTATTTTCTTGCCGTGTGAGATTCAGATGCAAGAGAGTCTAAGACAAGAGGTAAGATCCTGCACATCACATTGTGACCACTCCTTGCATGCTTAATCAATTTTCATTTTAGGTAGGCACTTGCATGTCATACTTAAAATAAAAATACAAAAATATATATAGTGGACCGGGCCGCAACCGGTAAAACCTTTTATCTTTGTTACTTGACCTACGGTAGCTGGACCGCAAACCGGATGGATTCCCTACACCAAACAGTCACGGGATAGTTGGGAACATCGACTGGGGAGAATCCCTCGCTATTGTTGCCTGCGAATTTCCAGGCCTCAACACTATGCTAATATAAATTAGTGGTAGTTCTTACTTATATGTAATTGAGTTTTCGTAGTGCAGTCATTTTAATGTGCTTTATCGTCTTCATGATTAGGATTTTTCATGTTGAATTCATTTTTACAATATCCATGGATATTGTATTGGTTATATATGATTTGGAACGCCACACCCAATCACATGTACAATATAATTATTTTATATCATGAATTCATACTTGATCCTAAACCACTTTTTACCAACTAGCTTAATCTCAGTCATGGCTAGAAACATATAATAGTGTTTCTCAATTAATGTTTATATATTAATTTTGATCCAAATTCAAATAAATTCACTAAATCTTATTGCAATATTAAGTTGTTGAGCACGTTGTCCAAGATTAGGTATAGAATCTACATCATGGCATGTTATAAGAGCTTGCAATCATGTGGTTGTAGAGGAGGCTCCTAATAAGCTTCCTAATCTTTGTCTTATATTATTTTATGCTTTTTTTTATATATCGTTTCCTCAACCAAGGTGTTCAAGTTCATTGAAATTCTTTCTAAACTATGGTCTTCATAAAAATCCCCTTGTCAAAATTATTTAAAGATCAATGCACATAATCAATTACACATATGAACATGTATCTCTTGATAATTCGACATTTTTGAATAATATTATATAAAAAATATATTTAATATAAGTTATATATTATATACCATATAAATACGATATATTATGTATATTCTATATTAAATATAAGTATATATTATATATAAATAATATAAAACAAAAAATAATTATAATTACAAAACAAAGACATGACATGCATCCCATATACACAAAACCCAGAATTGAATACACACACAACCATAACAACCATGAACCTGTGACCAGAGTGACCATGAAGCTATGATGAAACGTGAAACGAGGTGTATTTTGCATCAAATCTGTGGCTTTGGTGGGAAGAGGACCTTTTGTGGGGTTTCAAGAGGCAATTAGGGAGGAGACATAAAGCCATAAAAAATATGAAGGCCATTGAAACCTGTAGGAAGGAGGTGTATTTGGTGCTAAATTATCTTTGGCTTTGGCCGAAAGGGGACACCATATTTGGAAATTGGGAGAAGGGGTTTGAGAATTGGGTTTTGAGAGGGGTTCGAGGGACATTATTTTGAATTTGAGGGAGGGGATTAAGAATTCAGTAACTCAAGTTTCCATGGAGAGAAGGCAAAGAATTATAAAGGAAAACAAGGACTCTAGAGTTAGTACTATTGCAAATAATTTGGAGTTGAAATTCCCTTCAACAACTACTATAGAATTGTAGGTACGTATCATTATCAATTTTTTTTCTTGGGTCACTCTACAAGTGATAGGGTTTTTCATTCTAGGTTTCAATGCACTATGCAATCGCCATGGATTTTTCCCATTTCACATTTTCCCCATTTTGCATATACTTCTCCTATTGCTAATGTATGTTAGGGTTTTATATTAAGATTTCTTAATAGTCCAAGAATAACTTCCTTGGACACATCTCTGCATGCCTCTACATTTCCTCTTTTTAGAAACTTGAATTCTCTTCAAATTAGAGGCAAGAGCAACGCAGGGAATGGAGTACAACAAATTATTTCCTTGGCCTCAACCCCTTTACCATATAGTCAATCAAATGCGCAAGAAGGTTGCAATGATTTCATTAAAAAATTGTTGGGGTTTTAGTGGCAATGGCAGTCTCTCCATATCACTTGTTCCTTTTCATCTATAGATGGGATTCATGTATTTCTCATCCATTCCTCAAAGAGTATCAAGATGAATACTTTTTGGATCTTGATGCAAAGGAAATAAATGAATAAAAAGGTATATGTCATATATATTAATCAGATTTGTGAATGAAGATAACATGAAATGGAGTTATTAATTCATTAAAATAGGAATCTAAACTCATGTAACATTTGTCTACAACTTTCCTCAGAGTAGTAGCCACTACTTAGGAAGGATCGTCCCTGATACACTTAATTAAATTGTGTTGGTCATGATGGGGATTTGACTTGTAAACATTATGGAGATCAAGATATAGTAAGTCATCTTTCAAGAAGAGAAGATCCTAGGATAAAACAAATATGAAATGCACTTGCCATTGCACTTATCTTAGATTATAGATTGGTAATGATTTCCCTATCATGTTGGTTAGATGAAGTTTGGATACCCACAAAGTATTTCTCGTGAGATTTAGAAATTGTACATTACACAAGAAGGGGTTTAGATTCCTTTCTCATTAAAACATCTAGACAAACTTGTACCCAATGCTACAGTACGAGTTACAAGTATTGTTGGTTGGAGGCATTAGGGCCTAGTTTCAATAAAGAATGAGGTTTTTATTGATGTTGTGGATAATGAAGCTAACAATTTATTACGAAGAATTATGCACAGAATGAACATGAAAAGTTTAATTATTAGTATGAAGGAATAGTTCCTTAATGAGATCATAACTTTGTCATTATAAATAAACCTTCAAGCTATTTTATTTGCTGAAATATTCATTGCAATTCATGATTTAAGTGTCCCTTACACTACTATTAGGTGATTGAGATTATGCATGTTGGAGACTATTCATTATGTCTAGTGTCCTATTGATTCTTACATACACAAGAGGTGACCTCTCTTACATTATGATGAAGTCTACATATTCGTAATGGATAGATTGAAGGAGTTGATCAAATATAAAGGCTACCAGGTTTATCCCCCTTGAATAGAAGGACTATTACTTTCTTACCCTCATATTTCTCAAGGACTCTAAAGAAAAGCCATACAATGTTGATTCCCTCAAACAAATGTGTAATGTGGGAATGCCAAGATGGTACCTACAATGCAATTAATGTAGACTCTTCTAATCCAGTTTGCAAATACATTCTCCAAGAGTTCAAATCGACAACTAAAACTTCAATATAAATGCCTTAAAATTAATTTTATGTGAAATACAATTTCTAGCTAATAAAGTGAAGTTTTATTATGGATTAAAGCTCACATTGGAATCCCTCAACAAGCATTTAAATCAAAATGGAGCGCCAACAGATGTTGGGCATCTTCATATTTCAGATTGGTTGATCAAGTGGGAAGAAGTTCGACTCCATTTTTTTCCCCAAACTCAAATTCCAGAAATTAAAATACAACAAACTGTAATAGCGGTGAAGTTGAAAATCACTACAGACAACTTGCTCTGGCTATTAGTAAAGCGGGATGGGGTTTGAACGGATTTTATGCAAAGAGGAGCACAGGCGAGGTAGAGGACCTTCCATGTGCCAACATTAGGAGAGTGGTGAAGGGGAAGCTGAGCCAACTAATGAAGGACAATCCTTCTTCCTCTTCCTCTTCCAGGGACATCGCTGTTCACAAGGAATCTCTCTTAGCTTTCTCTGAAAGTGCCCACATATTCATACACTACTTCTTTGCCACGCAAGTCAAATCTCTTTTATCTTAACTCGGTCATAGCTTACTTCATAATAGTCCTAATTAGAGTTCTCTACATATTTTTAACTACTATTGGATCCAACAAATGCATAATTTTTTGTTCAAGTGGTGGCGCGGGGTTGTTTTTTATGAGATTGAGACTCCCTGACAATTTATTGGATGGACAGGATGAATTTGTCTCTCCGTTGTTGTTCTCAAAGTCCCTATCCTCTTTGTTCCTCATTTTTGGTCTATCAGTTCAATTATTATGGAGTCCTAAAGAATTCCAAATATAATCTGAACCCTAATTCATTGGCAGTCTAGTATCTTGTGCTTTTTCTTAGACTGTGTATTTCAATGAACTGTCAAGGTCATCCCTGCTTCAATTTATAGGGTATTCATTTATTATGATGGATCTAGGTGGAAACGGGAGATAACCTACTTGTGATGTTGAGTTGGGACTTTTTTAATTATATCTACATTGTGAATCTACCATTGCATTGGGAAAATTATTAACGAATTCATTATTTTTACTGATTGAAGAGGAGGGGTATTAATGTTTGAGTTGGGACTTTTTAAATTGTACCTACATTGTGGCTCTACCATTGCGTTGGGAAATTTATGGACGAATTTATTATTTTTACTGATTGAAGAGGAGGGGTATTAATGTTGAACGGAATCCCAGCAGAGGGATATGCCACTGAAGTGCGATAGTTTGCAACATCACATAGATAACAACTGCAAGTCAATATTGAGAATATATTTAATTACTGTAAAAAAAAGATAGATCCCTTGGAGAGCAACTTGCACATCACTTGGAACAAGAAATGGGCTTACATTCTTCTTAACAGATCTTAGTCACTGTCTTCTGTATGCCAATGAGAAAGCTATGCATGACCCACAGGAGATCAATGTATGGGGTGACAAAGGTTCCCTCCTTGGCCTCAAGTCCTTCCTTCCTACACTAAGGCTTAGCTGCTTTGAAGGAAAAGTATGGCTGTTAGATTCCCTCCTTTTATAGAGGGGAGTTGGCTGCAAAGTTTCCTTCCAATGTTCCATCTTTGGAGGGCATTAATCCAGGTTCTTCAATTAAAGGTTCTTATCTTCTTTAAGTGATATTAGTTAAATATGTGGTTAGATCTATCAATGACTCAATGTTTCTCAAATATCAATCACAAAATTTGTCTCATGCTGGAAGATTCATAATGGAGATATCAGGCTCTAACCAGGTTCTGAAAGTATCATCAAAATATGTTTGTAATAACATGAAGTCCTTCAAAGACAAGGCCTTGATCTGCTATTTTGACAGATATTGGCAAAACTGTGATGCTTTCATGAGCTGGATAAGTGAGAAGTGGACAACAAATTTATTGGTAAGATTCCATGCTTCAGGGATTTTCATAGTTCGTTACCATGAAGTTGAAGATATGAAGAGAGTAATGGAAGAAGGGTCCTCGATTTGGGGTGGGGTTGGTTCTTCTTGGTGACTTGGTTCCCATAATTAAACCCATGTTCCATGTTTTTCTGGGTGAGAGTCCCCAGCTTATCCTTTCCCTTATAAGAAGACAAGGTCATGGACAAAATTGGTAAGGCCTTAGGTAAGTTTATTGGTTTTACAGAAGTAAGAAATATGGCAGCTTCTTCTATTAAGCAATAATACATGTACAACTAGCTTATGTAAAGGACAACCAAATGAGATCATCCTTGAATGTAATGGATTACAATGAGCCCAAACTTTGGACCATAAAAACACACATTCTTAGTGTAGTCTCTATTAGGAAATTTTCCATTTGATAGAAACCTACACAAAAATGATTTGGAAAGTAGAAGATGAAATTAAATCCCATAGTAATCCCTAAGAGAGAGAAAAATAAACTCACTAGTGGTGGACTCTGATGGTTTTCAAATAGTTAAGAGAAGCAGAAAGAAAAGGTCTAGTTGGGGTGAAAGCCAACCTGAAGTAAGATCTCCATGAACTTTATCAGAAGACAAAGACCAAGAACCTATTAGAGATGGAAATTCTAAGGATGCCCAACAAGAAAAAATCTCTGCAGAAGGGTAGGGAAATTCAAGAGAGGAAAATCCAAAAAAAAATTTCCCAAGATAAAAAGATTATATTTGCTATTTCTGAAGCAGAAGTCAAAATATACATTCTTCTGGTCTTTTGACTCATATTCGTATGGTCAAGAATACCATCTCCTTTTCCACTGTAAGTTTTTTTCCAGATCCCAAAAATTAAAAACTCCAAGGTTCTTACAAAAAAAATGAACTTCTAAACATTCATAAACTTTGACTTTTCATTAACTACAAATAAAAAAACCACCCTACCTCAACAGCTTCCAATGTGTCAAATAAGGAATTAACAAAAACTGAGACTATATCTTCTCCCTTAAATACCTATTTTTCCAGTAATCTTTCTTGCTTAAATACCTGTTTTTCTAGTAATATTTCTTGCATTGTTAAGGATTCCTTTGAGAGAAGATCTACTTCTATATTGAATTCCCTGTATATATGTGCAAAGGAGATTTATTCAAAGTCATTTTTAACTCCAAGATCAGTTCCAGAATAGGATTCAAGTTCAAGTTTGAAATTTGGCTACGTCCATTTTCCCAGTCTATCAAGAGTTTTGAATCACCTAGCACCTGTAATGTTCTGATCCATTTTTCAACTGTTGCTTTCAAAAGCATCCACAGATCATATGTATCAGCTCTATTATTGGTTCCTTCCCGTGCTCCATATACTTCCAAGCAAAGAATTGAGACATTGTCAAGTAAAGCAGTACCCCTATCCCACACTTACCAGGTGTTCCTTGACAAGCACCATCAAAGTAAACCCAATATTTTCTGAAATCTATAACTAGGTCTAAAATCCTTCTTGATTTTTTTTAGGTGAGGCATCCAAATTTCTCCATATTACAATCTGATTTGATTTGAAACCAATCCTACAGTCAATTATTTACCTTGGAAAATACATTTATTTCTCTCTACCCAACACTCCAAAGTTTAAACCAAGGCAATGCTTTATGTGTCTGAACTGAGCTGTTTGTACACCAGGCTTTAAAATATTCCAGTAATGTAGATTCTTCCCATTTATGAGATACATTTATGGATTTTATATTTAGAATTTCCTTCCATACAGAGATAGTAAAAGAACAACTACCAAAGAGATGATTAACTATCTCATTATCTTTTTTACTCAGCGCACACCAACTGGATCTGATCCAATTCCTCTTTTTCCTTTTATCCCAGGTTCATAAAATTTCTTGTTCTTAATGGAGTTTCTAAACTCTAGATTTCATCCTACCACTATCTTTAATCAATTTGTTCTTCTCAACATTTTGCTTCATATCCTAATGTTGCAGTTACAACTCCATTTGCTTTGTTCCAAGACCACTTTAACTCATCATCTGTTTCTTTTATAAATATCGCACTGTGTTTTAAAAGGGAAACATAAGGAAGCCATTATGTAGCTAGATCTTTTTGTAATTTTAAACCAACTGTAGATTTCCAATACTGTAGCCATCCTCCCTGAGCTGCTTGGATGGATGCATCTTCTAAAGATTTATTGTCCTTTTCATCATTCATGTCATTCTTTCTAAAAGTACATCTATCAAAAACTTCACAACAACCTATCAATGGCTTGTTTCCTGCCCTCACTTTAAGTTCACTGCCAACTTTCCAAGCAAGCCAAGGTCCCAGAATTGTGAATGCCTTGACCAAGCCTTTTTTAGACTATTGAAATTCCATTTTTTGTCAAGGGATGTCCTAATAATGAGATGAATGTTTTTCCAATTGCTTTAGGTGTGGGACTATCGCAACTACTTTTGGAGATTATCATAAACAGGAGCTTGGTAAAAGTTTATTCTTCAATGGGTTTGAATCGAAAATGTGTTCAAAGAGTAGAAAATGTAGAAGAAGTAAAAGGATTTTCTATTTTAGATCTACCTGAATTGGCACTGGAGGGCATATTGAGTAGGCTTTCACCTTCCAGCCTATGTAACATGGCAGGGGTTTGTACGGATCTAAGGGAGAGGTGTAGGAGCAATTACCTGTGGGATCTTTGTTTTAAAGCAAAATGGGGCAAGGTTATTGGTCCTGCAACCTTCCGTGAATGGCAGTGGACTGTTGCAATGAATAAGGAGATATGGACATTAGATGGTTGCAAAGCTAATGGATGGTTGAGGTCCCTGTCTTGCATTTAGCAATTTTTCGTGGTTGAGATTACAGCCAGATATTAACAAAGAAGATAAAAGTGGCTCTCCATGTGATTCAGTGATGGCATGGTATCTGGCACTAGAAAGTGGGAAATTTGGGTTTCCCGCTTAGGTGTACACTCGTGAGGTAGGTATCAATGTTCAATAAATAACCTCTTGGCATGAAGCAAAGAAATATTATGGCTGGTATTGTATGACAATATGTTGTTGGTTTCTTGATAAATTAATAAAAATACAAGTCCTGTGTTTCTAGTTATCTTATAAAATTAAAAGGGCAATGTACATTTCCTGTGAAGCTTGGTCCCCTGTACAAACAATCCCATGCCTTTTTAAATTTTCCCAAGAATAATGACGGACATAATTGTAATTTTTTATAGATTTCATTCAAGTTAGATTGATTTCAATGGTTTCTAAATATGTAGCGGATTTTAAAAAAAAATCTTGCATACAGTTATTAGAATGATATATGATCTTCCCCGATTCATGCTGATTTAATTCTGTGCAGCATAGACATGTTGGGTTTATGCTATCATGTTATGATGCAGAGCTCAGTTATGATTGTAGAACTGACAATTCCCAGGCTAGGTATGTTAAGTAATCATTATATTCACACTCTTCGAAATGGAATTTTTCTTAAACCCTGTTAAATCATGGAAGGATAGAACTACAATTTATTTCTTAATACTAGCAACATATAAAATCCGATGGCTTGTGTACACCCTCTTCTTTTGCAATACCCATCGCTTCATTTCTGTGGTCAACTTGATTGGTTCTCATTTGCTTGTGTTTTACTTCTAACTATTTGAACATAAAGCATAATGGACATAAACCTAGAGAGGGTATGTTCCTTCATTCAATGTCAGCATTACATCCTGAAAATCTTCAGCTACAAAGAGGAAATTGCATTTTACTTCTTACTAATGAACATAAAGGATAATGGCACATAAACCCTGGAGAGGGTATGTTTTTTCATTCAATGTTAGCATTACATCTCAAAAATATTCAGCTATAAAGTGGCAAATGAGGGGCTATGACTGCATTAGCAAGGTAACCAACAATAACAGCTATTTTACACTAGCACATAACAAGTATTGCCACATTAACACTATCCAGACCTCAAAATGATTGGGTGAATGCATTATCATGACCCAGGGGAGTACACTTTGTTGGGGCCCGGAAATTCGCAGGCGACAACAGTAAAGGATTCTCCCCAATAAATGTTCCCAACTAGCCCGTTGACTGTTTGGTGTAGGGAATCCATCCAGTTTGCGGTTCGGCTACCATAGCTCAAGGTAACAAAACAAAGGGTTTTACCGGTTGCAGCCCGGTCCATCGAGTTTTTGTAATTTTGACTTAATGTATGCAATGCAAATGCCTAGCTAACAAATGCAGGGTGATAAAGATGCAAGGAACTACACAATGTGATGCGCAGGTTATTACCTCTCGTCTTAGGCTCACGAACATCTAAATGACATATGCAGCCATGAAGTAAATCAATTAACTATATAATCACCTATCTATCTATCCCCGGGGAGCCAAAAGAATGATTATTTGTGAGTAAAGTGTCATTTCCATGTATGATAAACAGAAATTACAGATAGCTAATATTCATATTTACAACACATGAATGAGAAAAATATTCTAACAATCAGATAGCTAATTGTTATATAAGCAACGTACATTACTCTTAGTGAACTTTCCACAAAAATAAATCAGAAATCATTCAACAAGACATAGGCCATAAAGTTAGAACGATCTCACGATTCATGGACACAAGTTGAAAAATAAAGTAGCTCATCTTTCCGCCATCCATTGCATAACAGTAGGAAATTTCACATCTCTTTCTCCAACAGGCAAACTATAATTTTTTATTGCAAAAGGAAATAGTTCTTCGTACAATACGTCCTCCAATCTTACTGGGGAAAATCCCTTTTCTCTTCTTAGTCTATTACATTTATACAAAAAGAGTGAAATGGTTGGGCTGCCCAAAGTAGCCTTTGGGATTCCCAACCTTTCATTTTCCCAACGCTTTACTTTTACAAAATATTACAAAATATAAAGATGACACATCCCCTACGAAGAGGGCCCAGCTTGGTTTTCTAGGAACTTCTTCCACGCTGCAGCCTCACTAGCGATGCCTTCAAAAGTGCTAGGCTCCAAAAACTGAATATTTATCTCAAATTTCTCGGCTTGATTCTTGATAGCCTCAATCCTTGCTGGGTTCAAACGAAGCTGATCTTCCAAAAATTGTACACTAATGACTGGGTGGCCCACCTCATTCTTCAAAACTAGGTCATCAATAGCCTTGATCTGTTGTGTTCTGGCCTCTGCATCCTGATATCTACTCTGCAATATCTCTATGAAGGTTTCATGGTCTGGGAGCTCATCAAGCTTATGCTCAGCGTCTGTTTGACACCGGTTAAATGTATTAAGGAGCCTCCTGAAATATTCTAAGCATGCTCCCTATGCCCTTTTAATGGTATTCTTGAAATCTTCCGTAGTGCTGACAGCGAACTCTACTAGGTCATGATCTCTTTTAAGGGCTTGATAGTCTTTGGCTGGTAGTTCTGCTAGTGTCTTTGCATTGTTCTCTAGCCTTGCCATTCTGGCATTCAAAACTTCAAGAACTTCCTAGGATCTATCGACGAAGTAGGAGTAGGTCTCCATGATTTCCCCTAACCGGTTGTCAATCTAAAGGACCTTACACCTTTCCTCCTCTAAAGCAATATGTAGCTGGAGCATTCTAGTTTTCTGGGATAATATATGTTCCTTGAATGGCTGGAGCAATGAAGAGATCTATTCCTGATGTTCCTTTATCAGATGGGAGTGCATATCATTAGCTGTCAAGATGATCTTCTGCTGTTCTTCTAGCTCCTCCACCTTTTCCAGTAACCGCTCCTTCTCCTTCTTCAACTCTTGATATTCGGATTGCACTTGCCCAAGGTGTTCTTGTGTAGTCTCCTGAGCTTGTCTCCCTTCATGTAGGGCCTGTAATTCAGCTTCAGCAGTCTTCATCTCCCTATGTAAGTGTTCAAATTTCCGCTTTAACCTGTTTCCTTCCTCTCTCTCTCTCTCTCTTCAGGGTATCCTTCAGCTGAGCAGAAGATTTCTTGTATGACTCTAGTTCAGTCATCACCTTATCTATCTTATCCTCTGAAGCATGTAGTATTGCAGTCCCAGCCCTTATGGTACGCCTTGGATCTAGGTCCGTTCCTAGCATAACAGTAGTGTCTGTTATCATTTTTCCAGGCATATCCTCTGCCTCTACCTTCCTTTCCGTCCTTTTCATTATTCTCTTGGCGGCCCTATCATAATGGACAGTATTGAAGTTGGGGACTTATTCACCCTTTTTCTGGATGAAAGGCACTAGCTGGAGCGTAGGGGCTACAGGGGTGCTAGCAGCTGGTACTTGAGAGGTCTGGACCTTGGGGTTTTCCTCCTCCTGGGTCTGCCCTATTGCTGTTTCAGAAACTGACTGTTGTGTCAACTCTATTCTTTCAGCCTCCTGCCTTTGGAGCTCCTCATCAAGCTTTCTCTTTGCTTCTTCATCTGCTTGTCTAGCTGCTTCCTCTATTTCTCTGGCTGCCTCTTTTGCTATCTCAGCTGCTTCTTAGGCAGCTTTACTTTTCTCTTCTTCTCCCTTCTGCAGCCATTCTGCAGCCTCCTTTTTCAACCTCTGAGCTTCTTCATTCCTCCTTTTAATTCCTTCTTCAGCCTTTTTCTGTTCCTCACCTTTCCCACCTATGGTGGTGATTTTCTTCTTAAATATTATGTTTAATGCAGTCATGTTTTGAGCATTCCGGAAGACAGATTCTTCCTTATCGAAATGATGGGTATATTCAAAAAACACCCTACTCTCTTTACATTGCTCTACTATTTTACCAAGAGTATCATTTCGCCGAAAAGGCATCTCACCGAAATGGAACTTTCCTAGTTCCTCTATGAATTCGGTAGCTTGTTTCACCCTGGTGAATTTGTAGCTACCTACCCTGAATGGTAAAGGAGGGTATGCAGTCTTCTTGTGTTGGAACAAGAAACTACATATTCCGTCAATGAACACCTGCCTGACTGCCTCTTTATCGACTATATAATCCGTTGCATATTTTGGCAGCAGTAAAGGAGTCTTTGATCCTCCATACATTCGGATGTACATGCCATTTTCAGTGAAGAAATAATCAGCATATTCTCCTATTACCTGCATGGCACCATCTGACATACAGTCACATTCCTTCTGGAAAATGAGCACGTAGAGTGGCATAATGAAGTGCTTGCAAACCTCTGTGTAATGGCTATCGTACTGGTGAACCCACAATGGTCTATAAGTGACATACACAGGCATTCTTTCCCTGTCCCAGATGTATTTGAGACCGGGGAAGGGCTGGATACACAATATGCAATCTAACAATATTGAAATCATGTAAAAATCGGACCTTGTTAACACCCAAAAAAGGTTAACTACCTCATCTACCCCATTACATGGCTCATTTGTCCACTTTCCTACCATATCTCCATCAAAAACCCATAAAACCATCTAAAAGGTCACCAAGAAAGCATAAAATGCCTCCAAAAGGCTATAAAATCATTTTTTCCTCCAAAAATATCCAAAAAGGAATAAAAAATATAAAATAATGAGGAAAAAAGAAGAAACCCTAATAGATGAAACCCTAAAACAGCTAAAACCCTAAAAAGATGACCTAAACATGGTTTTATAAATAAGTGATGGAGACCCATTATTCCACATCCACAATCATAAGCACCCTGCCTCTGCCAAAATTATTCTTGAAACCCTAGCTTACCATCAAGCTACTTTCACCATTGAGAATTCTTTTTGGGCCCATTTCCACCACCGGAGAAGGAGAAGAAGCAGCTTAGAGCTCGAAGCCACCGACATCGGACCAGCGCAACGGACTCCACCAACCTCCTCATTGGAGGTAACATCAATAAAAATCACTATTCATTCCTTTACAGTTTTTGCTCCATGTTATTTATTTTTTACTGCTTTAGCTTTAAGAACGTATTTAGATTAGTCTTTATTTCAGTTTATCTTTATTTAATTCATACACATCATTGAACTGCTACTAAGTATTCCAGATTCCTTAGTAGGTTCTCATCAGCACAAGCTAGGGTGAAAACCCTAGCTACAGTTTTGGCGACTCCGTTGGCTTTTTTAATTTTATTTTTTCGTACTGTACTTTCGGCTGTCATTTTCGGCCGCCGGAAACCGCACTTTTTTCTTCCGCAGCCACGGCCCGACCACGTATTTCAGGCCCTAACCTGCGACCAGCCCGCCGCTGTCAGCCATTTTCCCGCGTCCTGGACGCGTTTTTGAACTTTTCCAGTTGCGCCCCGACCGCGTTTTTTCAGCCCATAGTCGCGATCCGACCGCGCCTGTTCATTACACAGTCGCGCTCCGACCTAGACCGCGCCTGTTTCCTTTAAACCCGCGATCTGTGCGCGACTGTTGCCTTCAAACCCGCGGTCCGACCGCGCGAGTGCGCCCCATACCCGCGGTCCGTGAACTGTTTTTTGCCTTTGTTTCCGTGCCGAAACCCAGCCACTTTGCTTCCATTTTTCCTGCACTTGCACAGCCACCTGTTCCACTTGCAGCCCTACAGCCATTTCTGTCCCTTGTTTACAGAATTGTTTAGA
>LPNX010050601.1:3870-18038 GCA_001517045.1 Pseudotsuga menziesii
GATAGAGGTTTTCCTAGTTTCATTATACCTTGGTTGATGATGAAATACATTACCTATATGCCCAGCTGGTTACTTTGCTATTTTGAGATTTTGAGTGCATGCGCGACTATCTCTATTGACATCTTGCGCATATGCGCGGGTATTATGTTCAGCAGGTCGTGCATACATCTATGCGCGGGTTGCTCTTGTACAGAGTCGCGCATGATGCACGGGTTGCCTTACTATAGACCCACGCATATCTTCCTCAAAATTAGTTTTTAAAAACACGCGTTAATGGGAGATTAGTTGTTTCATTTACCTTAATCCCATTAACTGCTACAACCTCCCTAACCTTCGAGAACTGCCTCATTTCCTTCAGATAAATAGAGGCCTTGGGGAGGGTTTTGGATATTCATACTTGGAGAGCAAAGTTATGCTGGTGGATTTTCTACAGAACCTTTGGAGCAGAGAAACTCAGAGTCCTTTGGTGACAGAGGAGTCCCTTATTCAGACATTGGGTTGTAACCTAAACTCCCTCTATTATTGTTAATAAAGCAGATTACTTCTTCCATATTGTGTTTCATGTGTTGTGGCTTGGTAAATGGCTATATTTCATTATAATACATGATTTGCCTAACCTGCATCTTTATATATGAATCATACTGTATATTGGAAGAATCTTTGTTAACAGGTTGAAGGAGGAATTATCCTGGAGATTGTAGAAGTGAAGCAAAGAGGAAGGAGTTAGCTTGGATCAACCTTCGTTTATTACAAGTAAGTTCCTGCTACTTCCCTATTTCCTATTTGTGCTTTTATAATCAAGTTGTCTGTAAGGTCATAGTATGTTGGTAACCCCCAGACCTAGGTTATTAGGTGAATTATCCATTACAACACTTGTGGTGCACAATATGTCGAACGGATGGACACACCAAGGATAATTTTCTGTCGTACATGAATTATTTCTCGTCGGCTGTGCCAAATCCATTGAATACCCACAGACTACCCTAGTGCCACATATGCCATAATAGAGGGCATCGTGACAAGGACTGTTGATACCTATAGAAGACTGTAAGTACCCTAACCAACCTTTTCTATAAATTTTGAAAATCAGTAAGGCATGACGAGAAGGATTGTAGAGCATATCAGCTCCTAAAGGAGAAGACAATAGACACCTACTTGATGAAGAAAGACGAGAAGATTCAGGATGAATGTAACACCCCAGTTTTGACCCCATTTGCATTAAAAATGTATATGATGTATATATTGTAATTAATCATGGTGTGGAGCTAAAGGAAAAATACTCACCATCAATTTAGCATTTTATGTTTCGATGATTAAAATCGTTACCGATGGTATTTCGTGCTAGGTGACACATTATAATTTTGGACATCATGTTAATATGCAATTTAATTAAAAACCCACAACCAACTATGTCAATGCAACAAATAATGAGATGGGGGCATGATTTCCTAAGGATAAGGGGGGGGGGGATATTCAAACCTTTGGGCCAATGGGGAAAATCCAAATGTCAAAGGGAGAACCCATCAAACTGTCAACTACCCATTTCTTGTCTTTTCCAATCATTTATTTCTGCCAGAAATTGGTTTAAGTAATTATTGCATGGGAATGGGAATAGTATGGAAAAAAAATTGAATTGGGAAGAGCACCCATTTTTGGAAAATGCATTTTGACTACTTGGGCAAGTAAAAACCCAAAAACATTTGACCATTCCCTCATGCATTCATGTCCTCCTCTTCATTCACGTTTTTTGAGCTCCTAGGAACTCTCACTCACATTTTTGGAGATCCTGGGCACTCTCACTCACGATTTTGGAGCTATTGTGCATTCCCCATCCATGTTTTTGTAGATTTAATCATTTTCCCCATGACTGCGAAGTCTTTATTGGAAAGCTCAGTGGCTGGCATCTTTGCTTGATGGTTTTTACTGTGGTTTATCCTCATTACTCGACTAAGACAAACCTTTTTGGTGTTGCACATCGAATTGGAGGAGAGACCATGTTTTCTAGGTGTTTGTTGAGTTTGTTTAGCCCATGTGAGCCCATAGACGTTGCCAAAAATTGAATCGATGTCATAGCATTGTTTTTCCCTATTTTACCAATTCATTTTGTTGCCAAAATCATTTTTCTTCCAACCCATAATTGTGTATCTTGCTGTGTGTGCACCTTTTGGCTTTGGTCAGAACTGATTTGGGAGCAGAAAGAGGGTCTTAACTAGCTTGATTAATCTAGTGTGAGAAGGAACCTCACAGACAAATCTAGGGGGTTGGTTTTCTTCTTTGCACACCCTGAATAGCACTGGAAGGGAATACATGGCCTAAGGGACTGTGCAATAGAGAAGGGGTGCTTCCTTATGTTGGGTGTGTAGATATTCTAGAAGCAAGGCTAGATCTAGTGCAGGTGTCCATGGCTCTGTGGTTCAGCTCACTAGCTTAGTAGTTAGCCTTTCCAACTCCTTTGTTTCCTGATAAACCCAACTGTGTTGGATTGGCTAAGTTTTGTTGTATCCCCGGCTATGTGTGAGCTTGCTAGTGTTCCTTATTCCTCGTGGGAATCATGCACAACTTGGGGGTGGCAGTGTTGCTGAGATATTTATGAGCACATTGGCCTAGGTTGGGTGGAACGTTGCAGCGACATAGCTGGTTGTGGGACAAGCTTCACTTCCGAGATAAGTATCTTGTGTTTAAATATTTGTATTTACATTTTCTAATGAATTAAGATGAACATGTGAATGAATGCAATGGTTTTGTTTCCATTGTATGTTAAATATTTATGCATCTATGCATGTTATTAGTTCAATGCATTTCATTTTATGTTTATGGGGCTAGTTTGCTCGGATCGTCAGTGGTAATGTCGCGTCCTCTCCGCCACGATGAGGGTGGGGACATAACAGTGTGGTATCAAATCTCACATTGTAGCATGGGCCTCAATGGGCCATGAAGAGTAGTGATAGAGGAAATATTACCCTTTGGTCAGCAAGATAAAAATGAGAAAGATAGGAAAAAAATTTCCAAATTTGCCTAAGTGTTGGAAATTTTTCATATATCGGCTCAGTTGGTCGAGTCTTGCTGATACAGTGTTGTCTAAACTGGCTGAGTTGAGACGATGGCATGTTGAGCCTACGAGAAGTAGAGAAAAATAAAACTTTTCAAAAAATTTCTAACTGGTGAAAATCAAGTAAACTTGGTGAGTTTTCCGATGCATCTAGGATGAATTCTCCGATGCGTCTCGGATGACTTTTTTCGATGCCGAGGAAAGAAGGAAGAATTTCTTGAATGAGTTTTTTGATGCATCTCAGATAAGTTTTCCAATGCATCTCGGATAAATTTTTTGATGCATCTCAGATGATTTTTTCCAATGCCGAGGAATGAAGGCAGAATCTCTTGGATGATTTTTTTGATGCATCTCGGTTAAGTTTTCCGATGCATCTCAGATGAGTTTTTCGATGCATCTCGGATGATTTTTTTTGCTGCCAAGGAAAGAAGGAAGAATTTTTTGGATGAGTTTTGCCGATGCCAAGGAAATAAATAAAAATTTTCAAAAAAAATTCAAAGTGTCAAAAATCCCATATCGGAAAGGAAAGACGAAATGTTTTCGATACATGTCGGGTGAACTCAGTAAGTTTTTCCAATACTTCATAAATGTTTGATGAGTTTTTTGATCGACAAAAAAAGGGAAAGCTTGTCGATACGTTGGATGAAATCGGTGAGTTCTGCCGACCCATTAGAAGGAAACGACGAGTTTTTTCGATCGAAAAGAAATGATGAGTTTTGTTGATGCATCGGAAGGGAAAAGGTGAGTTGAGCCGACATGTCAGAAAACTTCGGCGAGTTTGTTGATCAGATGGAAAAGCTGAGTTGCTCTGAAACAAAGAATTTTAGCAGGTTTGCTGTGGGATTTCACGGGCCATAAATAAGGAAAAATGACAACATGTTTATGTGCCAGATTGGGAGAAATCAAAATATTTACAAGCCCCTTTGACCCCCGTCGTCCCCCTGAGACAGTCATTCTTTGTGAAAAGAAAATTCTGTGTTTTGGAAAATTTAGCAATATGAGATTTTTCCCAATGAAGGTAAGTAACTATAAATTCCTTTGAATGTTATGCAGCTAAAAATTGTTTTTATTAACACATTTTGCAGAATCATAGTCACCTTCAAAGCAAGTATTCCAGATAGTGCAGTTCGGTAAAGTGAGTTGTGGTTCAGCCATGAGAACCTTCAGCTTGAATGATGCATATGATCCCTATGAGAATGAGGAAGATGTTATGGGAGAAAATATTCATGTGGGAAATGCTAAGACAGAGTATAATGGGAGAATATTGCAAGAGAATCCCCTAGATTTTGCAGCCACCATGAGAATCCTAAGGATGGAGATGCAAAGTTACAGGGAAGGTAATGAAATATTGGTCAAGGCTCAAGAGGAGTAGAATCAGCTGAATGTAGCCATGCTGCAAATTTTAATGAACATCCAGAGGAGGATGAAATCTGGGGACCAGACAGTACGACCAAAAGGTAGTAAAAGCAGTACTAGAAGAAGGAAGAGATTATCCTAGTGGGTCCTCTGACTCTGAAGGATCCAGTAGTGGTTCAACTTCTTCTTCTCACAAGAATGAGAGGGAGAGGCGTTACCAGAACCATTCATGTTATGATTTTAAGAATCCAAGGCCACCTACCTTCAATGGTGAGGTAAATAATGGACAAGAAGCTGAAGCTTGGATTCTTGGGATAAGAAAATATTTCCAAGTCCAAGACTACTCTGGAAATATGAAGGCTAGGGTATCCATATTCAATTTGATTGGAAGAGCATCCATATGGTGGGAGCACTTCAAGCAAGTAAAGAAGATTAATGAAAGGAATATTGTGTGGAAACACTTCTAGAAGTATTTCAAGTAGAAGTACCTCTCTAACAAGTACTATGATGACAACATTAAAGAATTCCATGAGCTGAGATTGGGACAACAAACCATGGAAGAGTATGTAAACAAGTTCTTGGAGTTTTTGAGGTATGTCAGGTACATCAAAGATGAAAAAGTGAAGATCCAGTGTTTCCTGAGTGGATTTCCTCAGTCTTACAAAGACAAAACTGACTTTTATGAACCTAGAACTTTGGAAGAAGCAATAAGGAAAGCTAAGTATTGCTGCGAGAAAAGCAAAAGAAAACCTGATTATCATAAGACATGTAAGGACAAAAATAATGAGAAGTCTAACCAAAGAAAGAAATGTTTCAAACCTTCTAACTTCAGGAATCAGCAAAATTAGCCATCCCAAGTTGAGAATCAACTAGCCACTGTCGTAGGAGAAAAGCCAAGAGATCCACAAAAAAATAGAGAACCACTCTAATGTTGGAAATGTTGAGGACCCCACATGCGCAGGAATTGTCCACTTGAGAATGAGAATGCAAGACTAGCTTACAACATTCAAGAGGTAGAAATAGTGGGTCAAGTAGCAAGGGATGTCCCTAGGATTTATGCAGCACTGAAGGACCACCAGGAAGATCACCAGTCAACTATGGTTGAAGTTGCAGGTAATATTGTTGAGCAATCTGTTTCTATTTTGACTGACCCTGGTTCTACTCATAGTTACATTACTCCTAGAGTAGTGGAGATTTATTCTTTTGAGAAAGTAAAGCATAGAAAATCTTTGTTGGTTCAGCTAGCCACTGGAACTAAGAGAAACGTTAGTGAAGTGGTAGAGAAATGCCCATTGGTTATGAATGGATTGGTCACTTGTGTAGATATGAATGTTCTACTACTTGGTTCCTATGGTGTTCTCATTGGAATGGATTGGTTAGAATCTCACATGGTAAAGATTTACTGTTACAATAAGACTTTTGAATGCATGGATGAAGGGAACCCAAGAGTTGTAAGAGGCATTCCAAAGGTGATTTTGGTTAGGCATATTTCAGCAATGCAGCTGAAGAATTGTTATAGGAAAGGTTGCAGAGTGTATGCAGCTCATGTTTTGGAAGCAACAGAGAATGAAACTGTTAGGTTGGAGGACTATCTTGTATTGCAATAATTTAGGGATGTTTTTCCTGATGAGATTCCAGGGCTTCCTCCAAAGAGGGACATTGATTTCACAATTGAACTTTTTCCAAGAGCAGCACTAGTGTCCAAGACACCCTCCAGGATGAGTAGACCAGAAATGCTAGAGCTGAAGATACAACTGGAAGAGTTGTTGGAAAAGAAGTACATTAGGATGAGTGTGTTTCCTTGGGGAGCACCAGTTCTATTTGTGAAGAAGAAAGATGGTACACTTTGGTTGTGTATTGATTACAGATAGATGAACAAAGTCATTGTGAAGAAAAAATATCCTTTTCCTAGGATTGATGACCTCTTTAATCAAATGAGAGGAGCAAAGGTATTTTCCAAGATTGACTTAAGGTCTAGTTACCATCAAGTAAGAAACAAGGATGAAGAAATTCATAAGACAACCTTTAGAACAAGTTATGGACATTACGAGTTTGTAGTGGTACCATTTGGTCTCACAAATGCACCAGCTACATTTATGTGCCATATGAATACTATCTTCAGCAGGTATTTGGACAAGTTTGTTCTTGTTTTCCTTGATGACATTCTTATTTATTCTAAGATTGAGGAAGAGCATGAAGAGAATCTAAGATTTACATTGCAATTGCTCAAGGGTCATAAGCTATATGCAAATTTGAGGAAGTGTGACTTCTCTAAAGATAGGATTAATTATTTGGTTCACATTATCTCAGATGAGGGCATATATGTAGACCCTGAGAAGATTGAGGCCGTTATGAATTGGCCTACTCCAAGAAATGTGACAGATGTAAGACCTTTTATGGGGCTTGCAGGATACTATAGGAGATTCATTGAACTTCACATCTAGTCACTTCTTTTCAAAAGAAGGGAATAAAGTTTGAATGGACACTGAGGTGTGAAAAAATCTTCCAGTAGTTGAAGAATATTCTCACAAGTAAACCAGTCTTGAAGATTGCAGAACCATAAAAAACATTTGTGGTGTGTACTGACACGTGCAGTCAATGGCTTGGAGGAGTACTTATGCAAGAGAACCATGTGATATGTTATGAGTCAAGAAAGTTGAAGGAGCATGAGAAGACCTATGCCACTCATGATCTAGAACTTGTAGCCATAGTACATGCTCTCAAGATGTGGAGGCATTACTTGATGGGCAAAATATTTGAGTTATGGATAGACCATTGTGGTTTGAAGTATTTATTTGATCATCCTACTCCAAATTCTAGGAAAGATAGATGGCTGGAGTTTTTATGTGAGTTTGATTGTGAAATCAAACACATAAAAGGAAAAGAGAATAAGGTAGTTGATGCACTCAGCGAGAAGGTGCAGGAAATGCATGTGGCATCTCTTAGTATTTTCCAATCAGATTTGAGACAACATATTGTTAGTCATACTATTGGAGATGAGTTGTATGGGAAGATAAAAGATAAATTGCAGCAGCAAAGTCTTGAGAAGAGGTATGAGGGATATAATTTGGAAGAAGATGTAATTCTTACTTATAAGAACATAATTTATATTCCAAATGTAGCAGAATTGAGGAGAGTTGTTATGGATGAGATCCATCAAGCTCCATATTCTGGTCACCCAGAATATCAGAAGATAATTGCTACAGCCAAAAAGCAATATTTTAGGTCAGGAATGAAAAAGGACATGGCTGAATATATTTCAAGGTGCATGAAATATCAGTAGGTGAAGGTTGAGCATCAACACCCAACAGGTTTGTTGCAACCTCTTCTAGTTCTGGAATGGAAATGGGAAGTTATTTCCAGATATTTTATTACAAGATTTCCAATGACTTGGAGACAACATGATTCCATCATGGTTGTGGTGGACAAGTTGACAAAGGCAACAAATTTTATACCAGTTAAGTCTACGCATAAGACTAATGACATTCCCAAGATCTTCATGAAGGATATTTTCAAATTGCATGGATTTCCTAAGGCAATAGTCTCTGATAGAGATGTCAAGTTCACTTCCAATTTTTGGAAGGGGTTGTGTGCATATTTGGGTACAAAGTTGAACTTTAGCACTGCCTACCATCCTCATATTGATGGGCAGAAAGAGAGGGTTAATCAAGTTCTTGAAGACATGCTCCTCATGTATGTGATGGACAAACCAACCAAGTGGGAATATTATTTACACTTGGTATAATTTGCATATAACAATGGACAGTAAGAATCCTTGGGGATGAGTCCATATGAAGTTTTATATGGTAGGAGGTGTGGGAAACCAATGACTTGGGATAATCCAATGGACAGTATTGTGCTTGGGCCATAATTTCTGAAGGAAATGGAGCAAGAGGTTGTAAAGATCAAGTAGATTCTGAAAGAAGCTCAGTACAGACAGAAAAGTGATGTTGATAAGCATAGGGTGAATAGGGAATTCAGTGTTGGGGATCATGTTTACCTCAAAGTGAGGGTAAGGAAGAGTTCCTTGAAGCTTGTAATTTGTGCCAAAATATCACCTAGATATTTTGGGCCCTTTGAAGAGCTTAAAAGAATAGGACCAGTTGCATATAGACTTGCAGTTCCTGCTAGCAGTAGAGAACATAATGTTTTTTCATGTTTCTTTTCTTAAGAAATATGTTCCTCATCCTAACCATATGATAAATTGGGATTTGATTTAGATGGAACCCGAGGGGGAGTTCCAAATCAAGCCAATGCGCATCCTTGACAGGAAGTTCACAATGCTCGGGAATCGAGCCATAGGGTAGGTAAAGGTGCAATGGGAGTACTACAGTCCTGAAGAAGTTGCATGGGACCTAGAAGATGCCATGCGATTGGCACATCCGTTTTTGTTCAATTCTACAAAGCACTGAGGACGGTACCAGTGTAGCATTTTTGTTCAATTTTGTAAAGCACTGAGGATAGTGTTGTTGAAGGGGGAGGGGAATGTAACACCCCTGTTTTCACCTCATTTGCATTAAAAATGTATATGATGTATATACTGTAATTAATCATTGTGTGGAGCTAAAGGAAAAATCCCCACCATCTATTTAGCGTTTTATGTTTTGGAAATTAAAATCGTTACTGATGGTATTTCCTGCTAGCTGGCACATTATAATTTTGGACATCATATAAATATGCAATTTAATTAAAAACCCACAACCAACTATGTCGATGCAACAAATAATGAGATGGGGGCATGATTTCCTAAGGATAAGGGGGGGAGGATATTCAAACCTTTGGGCCAATGGGGAAAATTCAACTATCAAAGGGAGAACCCATCAAACTAGCAACTACCCATTTCTTGTCTTTTCCAAATCATTTATTTCTACCAGAAATTGGTTGAAGTAGTTATTGCATGGGAATGGGAAGAGTATGGGAAAAAAATCGACTTGGGAAGAGAACCCATTTTTGGAAAACGCATTTTGACTCCTTGGGCAAGTAAAAACCCAAAAACATTTTCCCATTCCCTCATGCATTCATGTCCGCCTCTTCATTCACACTTTTGGAGCTCATGGGCACTCTCACTCATGTTTTTGGAGCTTTTGGGCACTCTCACTCACATTTTTGGAGCTGCTATGCATTCCCCATCGATGTTTTTGTAGATTTCATCATTTTCCCCATGAATGGGAAGTCATTTTTGGAAATCTCAATGACTGGGATCTTTGCTTGACAGTTTTTACTATGGTTTATCCTCATTACCCGGTTGAGACAAATAGTTTTGGTGTTGCACAATCAATTGGAGGAGAGACCATGTTTTTTGGGTCATTGTTGAGTCCATTTGGGCCACGTGATCCCATAGAAGTTTCTAAAAATTGAATTGATGTCATAGGGATGTTTTTCCCTATTTACCAATTCATTTTGTTGCCAAAATCATTTTTATTCAAACCCTGAATTTGGTATCTTGCTGTGTGCACACCTTTTGGCTTTGGTCAGAACTGATTTAGGAGTGGAAAGAGGGTCTGACTAGCTTGATTAATCTAGTGTGAGAAGGAACCTCATAGATAGATCCAGGGGGTTGGATTTATTCTTTGCACACTCTTAATAGCACTGGAAGGGAAGACATGGCCTAAGGGACTGTGCAGCAGAGAAGGGGGTGTTTCCTTATGTTAGATGTGTAGATGTTTTGGAAGCAAGGATAGATATGGTGCAGGTGTACATAGCTCTGTGGTTGAGCTTAATAGCTTAGCATTCAGCCATTCCAACTCCTTTATTTCCGGATAAACCCAACTGTGTTGTCTTAGCTAAGTTTTGTTGTATCCTTGGCTATGTGTGATCCTGTTAGTGTTCCTTATTCCTTGTGGGAATCATGCCCAAATTGGGGGTGGTAGTGTTGCTGAGAGATTGATGAGCATAGTGGCCTATGCTTAGGTGGAATTTTGCATCAATATATCTGGTTGTGGGACAAGATTCTCTTCCAAGATAGGTATTCTTGTGTTTAAATCTCTATATTTACATTTTCTAATGAATTAAGATGAACATGTGAATGAATGCAATGGTTTTGTTTCTGCTATATGTTAAATATTTATGCATGTTATTAGTTCAAGGAATTTCATTTTATGTTTATGGGGCTAATTTTTGTAATGTCCCTTTTTTAATTTTTTACCAAAATGCCCAATTTTCTAATTTTTTCTTAATTTTGGCTCTTGACTAGTTTTAGTGTCTTGGTCTCCAAATCAGCCCAATTGCTCCCAAATATTCAGAGAAAGTGTATGAATGATATAATAACTTAATTATTAGGTTCAGGGATGTATTATGGCCCTCCAAATATTTTTTCAAGCGTGTACTAAATTCTAAACAAGATAGATGATTTTACTAGCAATTTTGGGTTCATAACCCCCCAGGGTAAGTGATAGAAATGGCTTCCCAAATGTGGAGAAACCAACTCAAATTATTAAATTGAAGCATTGGATGTGTATAATACATTATTAGAGACTCTTATGCATAACCAATCGAATTCTCATGTATGTTATCACTTCCTTCAATCATATGTAAAAAACTAGTTTTGGACCCTTGGGGAAATGAGGTGTAGTTTGCCCCAAATGCTATGAAATTCGACACAATGGCCACAAATTATTAGTTAATAAAAATTAAACCCATAATATACTTTAATTAAATTCCATTAATTCACAAATAATCAATATTTCATACATTCATTCAAATGCATGAAGATTACAAGAGTTTACAACAAGGTAGTGGGGAAATGGCACTGTTTCTTCATTATTGAGCAATAATACATGAGATTTATTGGAATTTTGGCCTGATAGATTTCTAAACTTAAATAAAATATCATATACATCATAATACAAAATACTTAATCAATATAAGCTCCCTCAAAGAGGTGAATATCTCACCAAGTGCGCCTCACTCCATAGAGCTGAAATATGGTGAGAAAAATTGAGATGGAAGGAAGAACAAGCTGAAATTTATGTGTCCATGATCTGCTGTATATTGCACCTGTAACTTATGACTCCATTTAATCTCCTTGAAATACTTGTGTGTCCTCTCCAAACACCAACTAGGATGGGAATCTTTCACCCTCGAAATTGGCTAAGGCATGAACTAGTCTTCCACTAGCTCTCTCTCTTCTCAATAGAAAATTTCACAAATGATCAAAAATTTTCTTCTCATGGATGATCCATATATTTTATCAAAATTATTTGTCTTTTAAGGTTCCAAATCCATCCATAAACCAAATCCAAGTCAAATTGGTGTGGCTGCTCATGCTATGCCATGTGGCCTCTCTCTTCACTTTCCCTCTTCTCTCAAATTGGAGTAGGAGCCTCTTGGCCTTCTCCGACTCCAAAATTAGACCCCTAATATGCTATATTCAGGCCTGACATGTTAGTATGTCATTATTTCATCCTTCATATCTTACTTTTGTCATAATTGTCATAGAATCTCCGTCATTGGTGTCATAGATGTCATAAATGTAAAGGCAATCTAGCCAAGTGTCCATGAAACTCCCATTTGACTCTTCCTCTCCCATGTAAGTTACAATTCATACCAAATTTCACCTATGAAGTATATGGACAATTATATTAACCTCATAATCCATCACAAAACATTAGGCTTCCCATAGTTTCGAAATTACAACAAGAAGATGCCATTTAACATAGAAATTCTAGCTTGAGTGGGCCCCATAGTTTCCATGTGTCTCCATTTTCCATAGCCATTTCATTTTTCACTTGAATTAATTTAATTAAATCCATTAAATAAATATTTATTCCTTCTAATGTCTAAACACCATTTATTATCTCCCTTATTAACTCCCCAATGTTTCCACCTGTTGTCCGCTGATTGCACACCAGCAGCAGAAATCTTCCGAAAGCTGTCTCCTCAATTGAGAAAGTGGGAGAGGTGTGACCTTGGGGGAAAGCACAGAGATAGGTACTGTCACCTACTCCTAGCTCCTCCATTTAGGCTAAATCCTAACGAATCCAAGGGGGGTAGTCCCTAACAAAGAGTTTTCTATGGTCCAATGTTTAAGTTAAGTTTTGGATGTTTTGGATGCGGATGGGTGTTGTTTAGGAGTTATTGTGATTTAAAATGATTAATATTAAGGGGATGATGATTAATTAAAGCAATCCACGTTGCTAACAAGAGATCACACATATAAGCAAAGATTCCAGACTTATAAATTAAGCATTCAAATATAATCAATTGAAATGGAACATAGACAGTTGATCAAGATAGAAAATTAATCAAATATAACAAAGGACTAGTGCCTTATGGAGTCAAATAAGCACGTGAAATAAAGTCTCGGAATTTAAGCTAGTGAGTATTAGGTTTTGCAAGTGCTCTTTTTATATTTTAAGAGTTTTTTGTTTGTGATCTTCACTTATGGTGGCTGGATGTCCTAACCGGTAATACCTTCAGTGGCTCCGTTCGAAGACATGACGGACCTATCTGGGGTCAAAGGTAAGTGTTCAATAACTTAACTACCAGTGCCCAGATTAGGTATCCCGATGCCCACACTTGGAATTTGCCCACATGCCTCGGTATTTATCAAACAACGCCAGTGCGTTGGTTATGGGGAAAAGTTTTAGTTAAGTTCCTCTTGTGGGGTTTAGAGATCCAATGCCATTTCTGGGTATTCCGATCGAACATTGGTCAGAGCATACTTCGGCAAGGAGGGAAGGGGGTTAATTAATTAAAGGGGTGTGAGTTGCGAATTTTATTAAGTTAATTAATTAAAACTCTCCGACAGAGAGCGCTCTTGACTTGTTTTTCTGCAAGTTCAAGAGTCTTACTTATGAGGATTAATTTATTAAACAAGCACAAGATGAAATTAGTTGATTGGACTCTCCGATAGAGAGCACTCTTGATCCACCTTATGGTGTGATTCAAGATATTTTCACAATTGATTTACTTAGAAAGATAAACAATTAAAAGAACTGAGTAATCAACTTAATTAAAAAGTGATGAATTGACAATTGATATTCTAATATTAATAAGCAAATCTAATTTAAGCATGAACAAGTAAACACAACACAATCCTCCCAAAATGGGGAAGGATGAGAGTGGGGAATTAAAAACCCCACTCAAGCACAAGATCTTTATTAAACTTTATTGCAATATGCCTTAAGGATTTTAATCCTTGAAAGGACTTTTCAAATGAAAACAAAGTAACTCTACAATTATTAAAACTTGTAAAACGGAGAGTGCTTTTTCTTTACTTGAAATTTTTCTCGAATTTTGTGAAAAGGGAAAAGAAAAAGATTGAATGAAAACAAAAGAACAAGATAAAGGAAGGCTGAAAATAAGAATGAAAAGATAGGAAGAAGGAAGGAAAACAAAAAGAAGGTCAAAGATAAGAACGGGGAAGAAAAGGGCAACCAACTATGAGGCCAAAGGAGTATAAAAAATGATGAAAACGGGGCAGCGATGAAGAAGGAAGTTGGTTGTCATAAAAAATAAAAAAATAGGACAGCGAACAAAAAGTGGCCAAAAAGGCCAAAAACAAGATGGAAGAAGGCACAAAAACTAGGGCAAAAAGAGGCAAAAAATGGGTGTAAACTAGGGCACACTAGGGCTGTCCAAAAAGAAGAAAATGAGTGGTAAAAAAGAATAAAATGGGGCAGCAATGAAGAAGGAAGATGGCTGTCATAAAAATTCAAAAAACAGGACAGCGAACAAAAAGTGGCCAAAAAGGCCAAAAACAAGGTTCAAGAGGGTCCAAAAATTAGGGCAAAAAAGAGGCAAAAAGGGGGCATAAACTAGG
>LPNX010050603.1:0-25850 GCA_001517045.1 Pseudotsuga menziesii
ATGTTTAGCAGTTTGGACCAATGTCGCCATATGGTGCAGGTCATGGAACAGATAGTATGGAATATTTAATAAAATGCCATGGCGGAGATGGGAAAGCAAAGGTAGCTCATAATTATAAACAGTTTGGTACCTACCTTCGCAAGTGATGTACTTCTTGAGAAAGACAGCAACCTGATCCCATGGGCGCGGCAGTGAGTGCAGTGCAATTCCTCTCTTTGATGATTGAACTTGCTCCCCCTCTCATAAAAATGCTTCCCGTGCAATCGCTGTGGAGACTCGTCGTTCAAACCATGCCTTTCCCACCTGTGGAAGAGCAGTAACCTCGGATATAATGGCCTCGGATACTTCTATCCACAGACCCCATACCTCAGAGTAAGTGTCCTTGAGGTGTAAATCGAATTGCAAAGCTGCTTCTCGGTTAAATCCATCCAGTCGCTCAAAAAATTCAACCTAGCCAGCGGCTTGAAAGATGGCCAAAACCGCAGGATTGTTTCGGAGTTCTTGTGTGTTCAAAGGTTCATGACGAGATGGAAGTCCCATGGTTCTGGCTGCAAGGCTACGGAGTCCCAGAATGGAGGTCGCAGAGCAGAGGGTGCACAGATCGCTGAACAGAGATGTTAAGAAAAGAAAATGGCAAATTTGGAAAGTTCAGTACAAAGGGAGGTTCGAAATTTTTATGCCAAATTGGGGAAGGTGGCGGTTATGAGGTTTTACGTCGCATGAGGGAAGGAATTAATTAAGCCATAATGATAGTATGTATAAAGGTAAGATTGATTATTGCTAAATCAAATCAATACTTAATCATGTGAAAATCAAAGCCATACCTCGTGAGACTGTGCGTCGGATAGCCTGCGGAAAATGGTGGAACGTGCAAGAACTGACGCTGCAAAGCCGAGCGCATGTGTAGGCATTAATTTGATCATAATGATGCGGATAATGCCATAATGCCTTCCGCCAATGAAACAAAACCATCGCGTCTCTTGGGTCAGAATTATGCCAAGCTTGACCGGCACGAGTAGGATAAATCAGAGCCATATCTAATAGTGGAAGCAATTTTCTTTTGTTAACACAGGAGTTACTGCTGCCGGCCGCAAAAAGACAATCTTTAATACTGGAAATGTCCGCCAAATAGAGCGGAGTTGCAGTTGCCCAGCAGGATGTTGCGGCCGACTGAGAAGATGTTGCATCCACCGGAAATTATGTTCAGCCGCCGGCAAATGTGGTTTGCGGCTGCCGAAAAATTATGTTTAGCCGCCGGGAAACTATGTTCAGCTGCCGGGAAACTATGTTCAGCTGCCGGCAAATGTGGTTTACGGCTGCCGGAGAATGTGGTTCATGGCCGCCGAAAAATTATGTTCAGCCTTTGGCAAATGTGGTTCACGGCTGCCGGGAAATTATGTTCAGCTGTCGGGAAACTATGTTCAGCCGCCGGGAAACTATGTTCAACCGCCGGGAAATTTTATTTTGGGAAAAAAAGAAAAATGCGATGCAGGGAAGCAGAGGAAGACGACGCCGGTTTGACAGGCCCAATCTGGTCATTCGCCTAGTACTTCCCTGCAAAAATTTTATTGACAAATAAAAACAACCGAAACGATCAAACACAAAAGGAAAATAAAGAATTATACGCAACAGTAGGGAAAAAAACTTATTTATGTACAACGATTCAAAGTGCGATTTACAGTTCAAGGGTTGGCAGAGGCAGAGAGAAGTTTCTGCCCTGCTGTCAGCTGATACTCTGGATCGGCGGCGATTTGCGAAATGAATGCGTCTTTCGCAATAGGCTTGCGATACAGTCGCAGTCTGTGGCTATTAGCAAGTAATGGTAGGTGATTGTCATAAATGGTCACCAGACGGACAGTGCCGTTGTCAAAGACCTTGTCAACCAAATATGGACCAAGCCACCTTGTACGCAATTTGCCTTTAAAATCCTTTTTGAATCTGGAGTCATAGAGTAACGCCCAGTCTCCCTCACTGAAGACTTTCTTTTTAATAAATCGGTCATGCCAATTAGATATTTGTTGCTGAAGCAACAAAGTCTGGTCCACTGCAGCTAACCGCTTCTTGTCCAATTCATTTAATTGATTCATCCTTTGCTTCTGAGCTTCTGTTACATCCAGATTCATCTTGGTGGCTGTCTTCAGGGTTTTAATTTCAAACTCAATTGGAAAGATGGCACTCTTTCCATACACTAGATCATATGGGGAGAAACCTGTTGTGCTATGCCAAGTCATGCGATATGCCCACAGTGCTTCCGGAAGCCTGTCATCCCAATCCCTTCGATGGCTCTTAACTGTTTTAGTAAGGATGTTTTCAATAACCTTATTGGTACTTTCCACCTGCCCATTGGCTTGGGGGTGGTAAGGCGACGACACCCTGTGCTGCACATGATACTTCCAAAGCAAGGATTCAAATTGGTGTGACATGAATTGCGGCCCCCCATCGGTCACTACTTCCTTTGGTACCCCGAAGCAGTCAAAGATCTCACTGTACAGAAAATCAATCACTGCCTGATCATTATCCTTGGCCAAAGCTACAGCCTCCACCCACTTGGTCATATAATCGGTACAAACCAGAATATAGACCTTCTGTCGGGAAGGAGGACTGATAGGGCCAACGAAATCCAGTGCCCATCTCTCAAATGGTTCAACTACAAGTTGGGACTATAGGGGCATCTGATCTGTTTTATTAGGTTGGCCCATCCTTTGGCAGCTGTCGTAGGACTGAACATACCTTTTAGCATCCCTGAACAGAGTCGGCCAGTAGTAGCCCATCCGCAGTGCTTTATGCCCTGTTATTTTATTTGCAAAGTGCCCTCCACAAGGCTCCTCATGACAGGATTTCAGTATATGAAAGATCTCGTCTTCTCTTACACATCTCCTGATCTCAAGATTAGGCCCGGTGTAAAAGAGATGACCATTTAGCCAACAAAACCTGGCACTTTGCTGGATAATTTTTCTTTTTTCTCGTTTTGACATATATGGCGGGAGCTTTCCTGCAACCAAATAGTTAGCGACGTCATGGAGAATGAGCTGAAAATGCGAATAGATGTTCATCTGGGAAAGAATCCTCAACAGGAAAACTGTCATCACTGTTAGTAAATCGAGATAAAAAGTCAGCAACAACATTTTCTTTCCCAGGTTTATCTATAATGGTGATATCAAATTCTTGCAACAACAAAATCCATCTGGTCACTCTGGCATTGGTAACAGGTTTATTCATTAAATATTTAATGGCAGAGTGGTCAGTGTGCACAAATGTAGGATACCCGGTGATATAATGTCGAAATTTATTGATGGAGTAAACAATAGCTAGGAATTCTTTTTCAGTAACAGTGTAATTAAGTTCAGCAGGGGCTAAGTTTTTACTTACATAGTAGATGGCATAAGGTACTTGACCATCCTGCTGTCCTAATACTACTCCAATAGCAGTGTCAGAGGCATCTGAAGAAACATGGAAGGGGAGGGTCCAATTAGGTTCCCTTAAGATGGGAGTTGTGGACAACTTCGCTTTAAGCTCATCGAATGCTGTCTGGCATGCTGTATTCCACACAAACTATGCATCCTTCATTAACAGAGAGAACAAGGGAGAAGCCAATTTGGAGAAATTTTCTATAAACCTTCAATAATATCCAGCATGTCCCAGAAATCTTCTCACCTCTTTCTGAGTTGAAGGGGTAGGTATATTCTTAATCACTTTGATTTTTGAAGGGTCCACTTGAATGCCACTGGCAGAGATAAAATGTCCCAACACCACCCCCTCACTCATCATCATATGGCACTTTTCAGTGCTTAATGAGAGCTGAGTCTGTTCACAGTGAATTAAAACCTTCTTTAAATTTTCCAATGCTTCATTAAAATCCCTGCCATAGGGAGTAAAATCATCCATGAAGATTTCCATACTATCATTGACCAATTCAGAGAATATGCCAATTACAGCTCTTTGGAACGTTGCTGGTGCATTACATAATCCAAAAGGAAGCACTCTATAAGAAAACGTTCCCCAGGGACAGGTGAAGGTGGTTTTATCCTGATCCTTAGGAGCAATCTGGATTTGGTTGTACCCACTGAAACCATCTAGGAAGGAGAATAACTTCTTTCCAGCCAAGGTATCAAGTACTTGGTCAATAAAGGGCAAAGGGAAATGATTCTTTTGAGTTGCTTTGTTCAATTCCTTGTAATCAACACAGACCCTCCATTTCCCATTTTTCTTAGGTACAATTACGAGTGGAGAGACCCACTCACTATCTGAAATAGGATATATAAATCCTGCTTCCAAAATTTTATGGATTTCCTCCTTCACTATATCCCTCAGCTTATGATTCATGCGTCGTTGGGGTTGACATACAGGCCGGGAGTCACTTTTAATATAAATGTGATGAGTACATAGACTAGAGGGAATACCCCTCATCTCTATATATTCCCAGGAAAATTCCCCCTTGTGTTCTCTCAAGAGGCTGATCAGGCGTTTCTATTCCTCTAAGGAGAGACTAGGATTGATATTCAAAGTTCTTCCAGGCTCTACCTCAGTAGGAATACTCTCTGAATTTTTCACAACTGGGATTATGTTTGTGTCACCAACTAAGGCTTCTTCCGTAAGATTTTCTTGTTCTTCCTTGCCCAGGGTGGTGTTCAGAATTTGATAAACCTCTCTATTCACTGAAGCGGGTTCACTAATGAAATTGCTAATAGTGTCATCTTCTGTTTCATTTTTAAAACTTAAGGCCTTCCCTATAGTTAATAGTGGCTGAACATCCTCCTCCTCCTCCTGCTCTATCCAAAGGGATGTTTCATCTTCTAAACTTGGCCGAGCCGGAGGATAAAGGGTGAGATTTTTAGTATCCATACCATCAGATATAGTCATGGACCCCGATCGACAGCTGATGCAAGCATCAGCTGTGTCCAACCAAGGTCTCCCTAGGATCAATGGGTGTCCCCCCAGCTGCGATTTTGGTTGTAATACCAAAAAGTCAGCTGGGTATTCCCATGAATCTACTGAGATGACAAGGTCATCCAGAATCCCTTCGGGTCTGATGGTGGATCTGTCTGCTAATTCCAAAATAGTAGGGGTCGGTCTGAGGTTAGTGAGCCCAAGATTCTTTACAGTCTCTATTGTGATAACGTTGATTGCTGCTCCTAGATCCACTAGCACGTTGGGTATCTGTGTCTGTCCTATCTGTACAGTAACGGTAGGATTTCCAGGGTCATCATATTTAGTCACAGGGGCTTTTCCTGTCATCAAGGCAGATAAGGTCCCTATAACATGGACTGTGGGAGGATCCCTGGGTTTCCTTCCTGCTTTCTTAGTGCACAGGTCCTGAATTGTCCTAGCGTAAATAGGCACATCTTGAAGAGCTTGAAGAAGGGGAATTTTGACATAAAGGTTCCTTAACTCTCCAAGGAGGTTAAACTGATATTGCCCCCCCCGTTCTTGGTAGCATTAGTCTTTCGGGGTATGATGGTTGCTTTATCAACTGGGAAGGCTGTGTATTGTCAATTTTTTCATTGGATGTTTCAGCCACCCCTTTATCGTCGGATGTTTCAGCCGTCCCTTCTAATGGATGCTCAGCATCTTCAATGATAGGAGCTGTGGCAAATGGATGCTATGAATTCCCTGTTTCTTTATGCCCAGAGGGTGAAACATCCTCTGTAATTATGGGTTCTACAATTTTCCCAGATTGCAAATGAATTTCGTTGCAGGGTACAGGGGAAAGAGAGTAAGCAGGCATATTGACAGTCTCCAATTGATGGACTGCTTTATTATTCGGGTTGGGGTTAGGTTGGGCAGGTAGCTGAGGTCGGATTGGTATATTTGGGGCAGAATTATTCTACAGCTGCAGCTGCTGAGGTGGGTATTGAGGATATGGAGGAAATTGAGGGAATTGGGGAAACTAAGGAGAATATGGTGACTGTTGAGGTGGAGGTGGTTGAGGAAACTGGTTCCCAAAATGGACATTCCTCCATCCAGGAGACCACAACGTGGGTTGATGTGGTGGCTATGTCCAAGGACTCCATGAGTTATAGTTTTGCATTGCTGGTTGGGAAGAGTTCCACTGAGTATAATTTGAAGGGAATTGTGTATTCACATTTTGCATGTTATTGTTCCAATTTCCCATATTATTAAAAAATGGAAACGAGTCTGAAGGCATACCTTGATTTCGATGCTGCCATGGTTTCTTCTGTGCAATAAAGTAGGATGCTTCCACATTCGGATTTGATGCCTGCACAACGGCCTTTACTTGAGGAAGTGAGGGACATTCTTTCATATCATGGTTCAGCTCACACAGCTGACATACATTTACTTTGTCAAGCAGGCATTCTCTCACCGGATGATTCTTTCTACATCGGGGGCAGAACACACCTAACGTGAGGTCCTCCACTGCTTGTTTTTGTTTTTCCTTCAGGACATCGATCTCCGAGGAGATAGAGCTCATCATTTCTGTTTTAAAATTTTCAAGGAGATTGCCTATCTCTGCACGGGTGGCGCCTCCATTAGATGATTTCTGCGTTCTGTCGAAGACGTCACATTCTAGCTTATCTCGTTTGTCCCGCTTATTGTTCCTGGATGACCCCCTGGAGTATCTCTTGCATAGTTCCACAATTTTTTCAAAAGGTTCTTTGGAGATATCTCCCTTACCAAGCAGATTTAACATATCTAAACAATCATCCTTGATCCCACGGAACAAGATTATCTTGAGTACATCCAGCCCCATGTTCGTCTGCCCCGCTCTCTGCACATTGTACAACAGTCTTTCCACAAAATCCTCCAAACTTTCGTCCTCCTTCTGCACCATTTTAAATAATTCCTCTCTCTTGTCCTTGGTATTACAATATTCCTGATATTTCTCCAGGAACACTTGTTTCATTGTATTCCAATTAGCAACAATTCCTCCTCCAAGGCTCATAAACCAGTGTAATGCATTGTCCTTCAGGGTAGCAGGAAAAAGTTTTAGCTTTTGGGTAGCGGTGATATAATCATAGCTGCGACAAAGAATATCGAATTCAAAAAGGAATTTGTCTGGGTCCTCTGCCGCCTTTCCATGGAAACGAGATAACACCGATGGTGAGATATTCTTCATAGGAGCTGCCCCATCTGGTTGTTGAATCGGAAATTGTAGTGTAGCCACTGTTCCTTCTGGCAGGGAGCGATTTTCTCCCATTACTTCCTCCTCGTCAACCCCGTGTCTGTTACTCATCTCCTCTTCTATTTTCTCCTCTTTTGTTTTCTCCTCTTCGTTTCTTTCTGCGTTCTTTTCTTCGTCCTTCTCCTGTTCCTCTTTCTTTTCTTCGTTCCTCCAATTATCCAAGAACTTCTGGTGGTACTGATCCCACTCTTCCTTAGTTACAACCCTCCCGTTGATGTGATAGGTTGGACCTTTACCAGCAGGTCCAATTGTAACAGCTGTGTCTTCGTCTATCGGAATGTTCGAGGGATTTGCAGCTGCGCGTGGATTCTCCACCGTGGATCCTGACGCTGGCACCTCAGGATCGGTAGGATTTCTTCTGATAGGAGTTTCTTGAAGACGCGCTCTGGTGGATGAATCAGTTCTGTCAACAAGATCATCGATAAACATCCTTCTACCCAATGGTACTCCTAGACCGCGACCCGAGCCACCTGCACTGTTAGTATCTTGTGGGGTTTTGGGAGTTGGGAATTGATCGTATTTTACCCTTCTCATATTCATGCAACCCAAATCATTTCATCAAACAAAATAAAAAGAAACTGACTAGAAACAATTACCAAATGCAGCTAATGATAGTGTTTAATTTTTATCCTTCCCCGGCAATGACGCCAAAATGTCGAGCACCCTAAATGCAGATAGATTATTATCAACACTCAGAGCATACGAGATTTATTGTCAACCCAGGAAAGTCTTTTATTTCAAAGGATAGATGCACAATTTATGCTTAAACACCAAATCATTGTAATTAAACACTTTACCCTCAACAACCATGTTCATCCCTCAGAACCTGTGTAATCCCACCAACCTGCTAAACACTACAAATTCAATTGCTTCCTACCATATATCAACAGGAAATGAAATCAGATTCAAATGACAATTACAGACACAAAGGAAATACTATTCATATTCCAGAATAAATGCTTTGCCTACTCGATCTAACCACTCTTGAAATCCATAAACATAAACGGAACGTAATCTAGAAATTCAATTGCAGTAAATCAAGTTCAGCTATTTTAAAGAATTGAATTGCAGAAATGAAAGTTAACAACTGTAACAGTAAAATAAGTGCAGGGATTCATGGGATGACAATCTGAAACCGCGAGATGAACAAGGCTGTGTACAGCTATTGAATGAATTGCACAAAGGAAACTTCCTACCCAGTTGACTGTTAATCTATAGTAATCACCAATCTCAGGAAAATGTAATACTGCAAATTCACACATGCCACTGCTACGTACACAAGCAATATGATCAACAGAACATCACACAATAATAAATTCAGAGATCCTACTTTAACTCAGCAATCTCTATGGAAGGCGGGCCCAGCCTTCGCACAAAGACGCTGGATGAAAAATGTACAGCTCCCTTAAATCGGCGGTAACTCTTTGTATTAAAAAGAAGAATGAATACAGATCACTTCCACTATCAATACAAGAATGAATTATCTATTTTCCAACCCCCTGGGTCGAGACAGCTTCTCACTTTTATACATACGGACCGTAACAGCCGATCCTATTACAAAGGGCAGCCATGAAGATCTCTGATCTTCATGCGCCCTGAATAACACGGGTTGTTACAAAACGTGGCGTGGTGCAAATATAGAAAATGAGAAAGAGCTGTAAGCTGGCCCAGAAGTGGCGATCTTCCCAGATCGCCATGATAATTGAACAGCTGTACTAAAGATCCCCCAATTGTAGCACATTCTGTCGCAGCTACTCTGTTCGGCTCTGTCTGGAGCGTTGCATAAGAACCACGTGCCTTAATAGATGATTGAAGGACTGAGGATATTTTTAAATCACGAACGTCCCTTGTTTCCAGGCTTGTTCAGCTCCACGTTCCTGCAATCTGCTCATCCCAAGCTATCTTCATAAATCACGACATATTAGCAGAATTTGAGAGATAAATAGCCTTAATTGTCACAATCATAAGCATTAATAGGATAAAAAAATAATCAGTCTTACGTTGGCAATTTAGGGAATAAAGTGAGGAAAGCAAGTCTGATTGTCATGTTGAATGATGTAAAACAAGGGAAGAAAAGGTGATTAAAGATGGTTAAAAAGGGACCAATTGTGGACTCAACAGTGAACAAGTGTGAAATTGGCTACCAAGAAAGTGATAAACCTCATTACCAAAGTTGTAGACACTTAAAGTTATAGTACATTAGATAAAACTACAAGTCTTGAGAAGATATAGAGTCATTGCAGAAGACCTTTATTTCCCACCAATGAAGCATATATACCATTGACAATAGAAGTCACTGACATAAAGTCTCCAATAATAGTTCATCTAATGTCACCATTTTTCCCTCCAGATATCATCACTAATGCTGATTCCTGGTCATTTGCTATTTCAACTTGCACACCAAGCCTTCTTAAATTATATTTTTTTACTTCAACTCGAATAGGTCTTCCATCCACCACGACAGCTCTCATTCCTTTGAAAATGGTGGGTAAAGTTTCAGGCTGATGTCGCTTTTTATCCTGGCTAATTGTATGGCATTTTTTAAGTACAACCGTGAATGTGAATGTGCTTCCAACACCTGGCCTACTTTCAAAGCCCATCTCACCACTCATAAGCTCCACTAGACATTTGTTGATACTTAAGCCTATGCCTGTTCCTCCATATGTGCAGGAAGTAGAACTGTCTTCTTGCATGAAGGGCATAAAGACACGCCTTTGTGCATGTATGGGAATTCCAACTCTTGTATCCTCAACACTGACAACTAAATTTACAGTATCAGATGTTTCAGGAAAGGATAGCTTATCTATTGCCCCAGACTGCTAATTCATTATTCCATCAGATAGTAGGAACCTAAAGGTCTCCCAACTGTTCGTCCCATTAGCTGCCTCAAACCCACTCAAAGTGTTGCATGATCCTTTTGAAATTTGCTTCCTGTCTTCCATCAACTTCTTTGACCACGCTTCAACATTGGCCTCCCTTACAACCTTCACATTTTCAGCCAGGTGGACACAAACATATATATGACCTCTGTTTGTGAACTGGAAAAAAAAAAACAGTAAACTAAGTTAGCTAACAGGAAATGACAATTGTTCCCTACAATTGAAATCTTGTGGGTCCAACATTTAATTTTTAATGTACATAATGTATTTTAAAATATTACCATAAGTACTCTAGTGCAAAGCAAGGACAAGTGGGGATGGAAAACGAACTTTCACAGAATTTCCAACAAGATTTGTAATGATTTGTCAAAATCGCCTAGGGTCCCCAACAACGATATCTGGTACCTGATCTGAGACAAATACTGCAAGCTTCTCTCCACCAAAGAAAGGCAGGTGCACATACACATCCATTATTCAACTGGTTAGAAAATGTCAAAGGTACAAAATAAAAACTAGTATTGTACAAGAAATACACAAAATTGGGGAGTGGATTCAAATAGAAAATGGGTAGAGTGATAGGCACAGAAAGTCTTGTAATATTGCAATTGGTACATACCTCAATGCCCTTGCCTCTAGTCTTCCCAGAAAATAAAGAAAGAACATCATCCAAAATGGATCGCAAATCAAAGGGAACTTCCTCAAGCTCTAGCTTGCCTGACTTAATCTTGGCCTGATCAAGAACTTCATTTATTAGAGTTATGAGGGCTTTCCCTCTAGCTTTAGCAGTTTGGGCATAGTCCTGTTGAGTTGCATCAAGATCGGTGTCCATAAGCATTTGCAGCATTCCTGAAATACTATCGTGGAAATATGTTAGCATCATGCTCTAAATGTTGTAAAAGAATATTGGAGATAAAAATTCTATATCTAAGCCTCAAGGTGTAATTAAAATTAAACATGAAAGAAAGAATAGAATGGCACAGGACCAATATGCTTAACTTACAAGAACTAATGAAGTGTGAGATAAGCTTCCATTTACCTAGAACACCATTCATGGGAGTCCTGATCTCATGGGAAACAGTAGCAAGAAACTGCAAGAACAATGGATAAAATGATAACATGATTAGGAATTACTCTAGATCCATTTATTCACAAATAAATTGACTAACCAAACTAGTTTGAGAAAATTATTCAAAAGGAAAACTGATTTGCACGAATAACTCAAGCAGGTTGAAGGAAGTTCTGAAAATATTCAAAGTGAAATAGAAGAACTGTTCAATAATCATACTCCCAAGTACAATGCTATGCTGCTAGTGTATGCTTTTGAAAATAAACAACATGAGATTTGGCAATATCTGCTGCTTTAGCCTGCTTTTTCAACTCCTCCATTTTACGAAAGTCTTTTTCCACTTTGGCAATGCGGTTTACTGCAGCATATATTATGTGACCAACTAACATGGCAATCACAAGTATTCCAAGTGAAGTTGTTATTGTTGACCATGGAATTGCAGGGTTCTCATAAAACCTGCATTCAAAACATTTGCAGCAATCAAAATAGACTTAACCAAAAAAGCATTTGAGATAATCTTGTTGGTCGATGCTGACCATCAAACAGAGATTACAAGTAACTTATTTAGTAGATAAATTGTTACTAGAGACAATTACATATTGACAATGCACCACATGCCTTTGGAATGGATCTCCAAAATAAATATTACTGACATGCGACACAACATTATCTGTAACTTGGGGACCATACATTATCAATGGATTTGAGTTGTTGGTAATATCATATACATTAACAATTATTGCCCGATTACCAACAAGTTGGCATAGTAAGTTCTCCACTAATGACTCCACATCAAATGCTCCACCGAGGTACCTGCTTTAAGAAACATAGGAGCTAAACAACAATAGGTGTTCATTACAAAGATTAACCAAGAAAAATAAATATCAATCATGCATCACAAAAGGTTACTCAGGAAAACAACATATCAGACAAAAGTTAAGCCATTCAACCAACCAAGAAAATGTTCAACCAAACAAACACATTTGTGATTTAGTCAGACACACATGAGAAATGTCAAAGAAGGCTGATCGGCTCCATGAAAGTGAGGTGTCACTGATGCACCTTCCAAGGTTCAAATCTCCCCAAATACAATTGACCCTCATGGGCCACTTGTGATAGTGCTAGTGCTTATGCTTTCGTTTGTAGATGGGGCCAAGTGCAAGTCACAAGCGACTTTGGTAGAATAGATACCCCTCAACGGTGTCTGCTTAGCCAAAGGATGCTCTCGTAGCCTATGAGACCCTTTTTGCCACATTGTACTACCTGACATCAAATAGTTTCTATTTGTTGGTGTTCATTGAAAGCATATCAATAAAAAAACAAACAACAAGAGAAAGGTCAACCAAGTACTAACTAGATCAATCAGAATGTCCACAAATATTAATCGAATGTTGAAATTCAATTATCTAAAACAATGTTTGATAAGAAAAGTCAATATCTAGAACGTTGTTTATAACAAACTCACACCTTTTGAGAGAGGGGGGCAGAATTATAGGACATAAACATAAAATGTCTGACTAGTTGAGTCAGACTACAATAAGTAGTGAGTTGCATCATGTAGGATCGTTTGTACTCATCATTGTCATCAACAAATTTATGACATTATCTCCATCTCATAGGTATGTGATGTATGGTATGCATATGGAATGAAGATAAGGTCACAATCTCATGGTGTTACAATGCTATTATTTTTATGCTAATTCCTATTATGTATATGGAATGAACATGCATAGTAGCGTAATTCTCCCATGTCTATATACTATAGACTAATTTAACCTTGGACTAATGTTTGTACAGCTTCATACAACCACCTATTCAGAACATTATAGATGTCCACTTTGCAGTTTTGATTTCCATCATGCAAACAACAAACTGCATCCAAATCATGGGTATAAGATGCAAGCGTCTCTCATAGTACTAGAGGGAAGTTTTTGAAATACACTTGCCAGGCATCTTATTGTGGATGAAACTCTCTGATGCTAGGAAATTTTGGGATAAAGGATTGATTTAGAACAATTAGAAAACATTAAAGGCAATATTAAACAAAATTACATGAATAAGTGCTCTTTAACAAACCACAAACTATGCAACCTTTCTCAGGTTCTGTGAAGGGACACTAAGATGCGATCTTTTAAAAATGTAGTTTAACTCAGGTCTTCATTTTCATGACCATAGTTTCTAAAAGATATATTTTAAGGCAGTGTTTATTTTTCTTATAATTTTAAATCATTTAACAGATATTCATGTTTCTGATTTTGTGTTTTTTAGTCACATCTTGTTGTTTGAGTTTGTTGATTTGGTTTTCACTTATCCTTACATGTAATTACTTAATACTAGTTCAATTATGTGGTTATTTTTTGACCTAAAGTTTAAACAATGCATATTTAAAACATAAATTGTTCCCATTTCTAGCATGTCAGATAACTATTTTTCCAAATGCTTTTTGCAGAGATTGGATGCTAAGTATGAATTGGATCCTTCACCAAACAGTTTGTTATATGGTATTGTGCATAAGGAGATTGAAGAGAAAACATCCAAGGGCTCTTCTAGTTGCACAAATGCTCTACTGTGGCTGACAAGGTGAAATATGCTTTCGAAGCACATATTCATTTCCTCTTTCTGTATTGCAAGCCACATGCAACAAATATGTTGAATTTATCTTAGTAAGCTTTGTGCTTGTTCTTTATGTGTTGTCTAACATGAATTTAGCATTCCAACTCTTGCAATGAAATCTAACCTGATTTTACCATTGGACAAGCTTTCTCGAGAATTCTTAAAATTTTGATCTATCAAAAATATGTTTCTTTGCATGAACCTGTTAATCTATTCAGCTGGATTGCATTGTCATTTCACCTTGGCTTGATAAATCCCATGTACGATTCAACTTTATAATGGTATGCCTGATTACAACAGAGTTGGAACTTGTGAGGACTTTGTCACTGAAGTAGTGGTGATGTGACAAACTTAGTTCCTCCCTCATCACTCCATTATCCCGTGAGAGACAGGCACTGGTTTTCTCCATCTCTTCTCTCCTAGTTATATCCTTTTTGCTCTCTTATAATTTTTTTGTTTCCCATTCCCATCTTTTCATATACTAAAACCACATTTTTTTTATAAGCCTTACTCTCATTGTGTCACCTTGAACATTAAGGCCATAGACTTAGCAATCTTACCATTATGTAGGGAGAGCCAACCTAAAGTTGGAGAGGGTGTACTAAGGAGACAGTGAGTAGCCCTTGAGTTAGCATTGTAACAGCACCCAAAGAAACCGAGTTGCTCTTCTTTCTCTGGAAAATTGTTGGAAAGGATTTTTACAGGTCCAAGCTTCCATCTTTGTCTTCATTTAGCTCAGATTAATGTGTTACACAACCAACTCAAATCTGCGTCTGTACCTTCTTTGCTTGGACTGTTTTCACTGTTGTCTGGGTAGTTTGAGCTGAGACACAGGTTAAGGTGCCATTATTTAACACTATCTTTGAAACTATGAGCCATGGAACCATTTGTATTTTGCATCTGCCAAATTGTACTGGAATTGTTTTGGTGGTTTGCAAAATTATGGATAAATATAGTATTGTCATGACCTTTACTCACAATCATTGGAAAATTGAATGTTAACCGCGTTCTCCTCACAATAAACATAATCAATGGTCGTTAAAATTAAAACATAGCAAACCAATGATGAATTGATGATTTATAATACATGCAAACATACATTCATTTATAATTTATCAATTTTAAATACAGATAATATTCATCATTCAATAAATAGAGACTCATCATTCTATCATTAAGGTAAATTAAAATGACAAAAAAAAACCTTTTAATTTATTTATATGTATTTATGTGCTCCCAGCCTTTTCATGGTTGCTTAAAACAAGGCAATGGATTGTTAATAGTAGCAGTATCGAAAGTGTTAATTTTACAAATTGCCAATCCGAAAAAGAATATGTAATTAGGTAGCATAAAAGAAAATTTTCCATTGAGAATGTTCAGGAAATGAAAGAAGCATAATGAGGATAAAGTACCTCCTTCAGATATTTCAATTGAGTTGTGTAAATCTTTTGTACCAGCAATTAGAAGATGCCCCAATGTATCAGTGCTAGGGTTTTGAATAATTTTAAGGCTAACCATCCAATCATCCATAATATCAATTGAAAGAAGTTCCAGTTGTACAGGAGCTTCTCTACCATTTATTATGAATATCAAAATTCTTTGCAAAGTGCAAACCAAGCTCGAATCTATTGTTAAAGCTCACTGGCAGGCGTGTGGACAAAAAGAGCAGCAAGAGATTTATTACCTATAGTATACTTACTAATTCTCTTAGTAATTTCCAGGGATTGCCTACAGTATTTGTGTATATTTTTTCTTTTTTTAGGTTGGTTCTCTTGTTTGGAGGTGTTTATTGGTAGAGGAAATGAAAAAGTAGAAATTGGATTTGTAATAATCAATTACATATCAGACTTTGACCTCATTTATGATAATAAAGATTTCATTCTAAGTTATTTTTTGTTTCTTTATATGCTCAATTTATGTGATAGGAAACACTACCCAATCTGTTTTGGGCCTTCTAATTGACTGGGTGTGTATATAGAGCTCAAAAATACACTTAGTTAGCAAACACCCCAAATGGGAAAGTTTTGGGTGTGGATCCCTACAATCATGCACATGATATGCACTCAGTATGGGTTCCCCTTAGCCAAATTTGGTAACTCTGGTAAACTCCATAGACTATCCAGTAACGACCTTATTATTGAATATTGTAACTTCAAAGGATATTCTAAATGTATTTTATTGATGTAACCCAAGGGAGATGTTATTATCCCTCTGGTGGGGTGTTACTATCGTAATTGGTCATCATAGAGTCATGAGGTAAAGACTCCATTGTAAGTCGGGTCAATAGTACCCTAATGAATATAATATAATATTGTACCGAGTCGTCCTAAGTGAAGTCAGCCCATTTAGTTGAGTGGGGCCGACTTGTTAGGTTAAAAGTCAAGTGAAGAAAAGAGTATAAATAGACGAGATGTGTTCCTCATTTGAACACACACTCAGTTGTGTATAATGCATAGGAGAGAGATATATATATATATCTGTTGGAGGGAGGTACACCTATCTGGGGTCTTGTTTTGTACTTTTTTATACATCTTATACAGAGGAAGTTTTGTTGGGTTTTCTTACTCTTGCATGTTTTCTAGGATAAATCTTTGTGTTCTTTTGTGTGGCTGCACTTGTCTATCTTTCAGTGATCCTTTTGCTTATGGTTATGTTGTTATGATGCTAAATGTTATAAGATCTTATATAACCATTAAAAACTTAACATGGTATCATAACTACCCTGAAATAATTCTTTGTGTAGCCAAAACAGTGCTACAACTACAACTATTGAAAAATAGGGTTTCATGCTTGAAAACCCTCAAAGACTAAAAACTAGTAATTTTGGGACTTTCATTATATCTAGATATTGGAGAAGGATAACAAGCCTACACTTCTATAGACCGAATATAAATTTTTGATGTACCTTGTGTAAATGTTTCAGCCTAAAATTCACTATAATCTAGGATATATGATTCCTCAAAATCAGGGTTCTAGCCTCTCCCAAGATTCAACCTTAAACATGTTACATAAGGAGAATTGCTATATCTCCGGCTAGGAAAGTCCAAATGAAATTTCGCAAGATGTTCCAAATATGGAACGTAATGTACTTTATGTGGTAAAATTTTAAGACCTCGAAGGTGAAACAGTGACACGTCGCAATCCGTACAAGTTTGATATGATAAACAGTCTTGAAATAAGTCACCTTGGGAAACTTTGCATAAGTCCCAATTGGTGAAAGTCATTTTGCTCTAACCTACGGGGTTGGAAATAGGACATAAGGGGCTACCTCCATGAGAAATTTCAGACACACAGAGGCATCAATTTCGGAGCTACCGATCAAAAAATTATGTAGAAGAAATTGAAGAAAACTAGGGCATCATATATTTTATAGTTTTGGTCATAGTTTTGGAAAAATGAGTATGTTGCTTAGCTCGCCTTGAGGAGGCACATATTTCTATCCAATTAGATATGAAATGTACCAAATTTGAAAAAAAATTAGGGTTCCTCTGTCAATCCCTAGGTCCACCGGAAGCAACATTCCAAAAAATCTTTCAAGCAAGCATCAGATTGAAGTAATCTCATTGGTCAAAGGAGGAGTTGTAGATCCCGAAGGAGATTAAGACAAAGCATAATAATAATCCTTCCAGAAATACAAAGATAAGTATTTGAATTTTCTTTTCTATATATGTTGTGTATTATGCATGACAGAATGTTTGCATTAATGACAATATACTACTAATATGCATGTTATGGGTAAGTAGCCCATGGTGCTATACAACTCTCCATTGCTACTTATCTAGAATGAAACCTCTTTGTTGACATATTGGATTTATGTACAATCTCAATGATGTTATGGTAGATATGGAAGGCATTTGAAAAGTTTCTTTAAGATATGGATGAATTTTGTATTGGCTAAAATAGTTACATGATGCATAAGAATTTGTCTTTATGCATATGTCCTATGAAATGGTTCTAACCATGCAACTGAGGCATTTGACTTGTAGGAAAGGTCATGTACAACTGCCTACAAGAAAAGGAGGATGGGACTTGTTTCGAAGAACAAGTGATGACAAGTCAAAATTCACTCCAATAAAACATGAACCTGAAGCGCCTAGGGTCAGAGACACCATGACAGAAGAAATACCTCCAGAAGAATATAAGAGAGCGGTAGATCCACCTCAAGAGATGAAGAAAAGTATGGCGAGACTTCCAAACCAAATATATGGTTTCAAGACTTGAAGGGATGTCCGTACTGTCTTCCATATGGATCTACAAGAACAAGTATACAAAGCGAGGTTCATGGTTTTTCTCAGAAAGAATAGACTATGGCATGACATATTCTATTGACCAAACACACTTCTCCAGTAGAAGTATATATCGAGCAAAGAACCATCTGTACATAATAGGCTTTGTATGAGCTCAGAAAACACCCATAGATAAGCACATCCATGAGCTTGAAAGACCACCTAGAGTGATGAATATCTTAACCTTTGCTACAAGGTTGAAGATGGAAACCTATAGAAGATAACAAGCTCATAGCTGGGTGCAAGATGAACTTTTCTACAAAGTTCAAGATAAAAGGATCTTGGTATCTAGTAACCTGAGATGGATACATAGTAGTAGAATGATACTTGTCACTCCAGTACAAAATGTAGGAGGATGATGCTTCACTTCAAGGGGAGTGACTACAGAAGATCTCCGAGTTGGACATGGTACGACAGGATGGACAACTTTCATATGGACTAAGGCTTTACCAAGAGTAAAGTGGGTTACAACCTTCAAGGTTGAATGCGGAAGACTAGGATATGTCGATGAATTGACATTGTGAACTCATGGTAGAAGCAATGATGGAAGAGTACTAGTCATGATTGGGATACAGTACCCAAACCAGAAACCAAGAGTGTCATATATTCCAAGTAGATCTACGAGATAAAACATGTTGCTGATGGAAGAGAAGATTTGTGGACAAAGAATTCTCTTAGAGAAAAATAGTTGATTATGCTAAATGAAAAACTACATTTTGAAAGCTAACACACATTAGATTTCACTTACCTTGCAACGATTTAAGGTTGAAAGCTAACTCCAGTTATATTTTCATCACGGTGCAATGTGACAATGTGGTTGTGTTAGATTAAAAACTAATTTATGAAAGCTAACACACATTAGCTTTCACTCATCATGCCATGTTGTTAAAAAGAAAGCTAACTCTAGCTAGATTTTCACAATGGTGTAATGAGATAACACACAAGCTTTCGCTCATAGTGCCATGTTAGAAGGAAAGCTAACTTGAGTTAGATTTCCATCATGGTGTAATGTATTTGATGACAATGTGGCAGTGTTAGATGGAAAACTACATTATCAAAAGCTAACACACATTAACTTTTACTCACCGTGAAATGTTTTAAGAACGAAAGCTAACTCCAGCTAGATTTCCATCATGGTGCATTGTGATTGATGACAATGTGGCCGTGCTAGATGGAAAACTACACTATGAAAACTTACACACATTAGATTTTACTCACCATGTCATGATTTAAGGATGAAAGCTAACTTCAGCTAGATTTCTAACACAACGCAATATGATTGATGAAAATGTGGTTGTGTTACATGGAAAACTACCTTATGAAAGCTAACACACATTGGCTTTCACTCATCATGCTATGTTGTTAAAATGAAAGCTAACTCTAGCTAGATTTCCATCATGGTGTAATGAGTTAACAAACATAATATTTCATTTATAGTGCCATGTTGTTAGAAGGAAAGCTAACTCTAGTTAGATTTCAACCATAATGTAATGTATTTGATGACAATGTGGCTGTTTTAGATGGAAAGCTACCTTATGAAAGCTTAACAGACATTAGCTTTACTCACCATGCAATGTTTTAAGAATGAAAGCTAACTCCAGCTAGATTTCCATCATGATTCGTTGTGATTGATGACAATGTGGTTGTGCTAGATGGAAAAATACATTATGAAAGATTACACACATTAGATTTAAGGATGAAAGCTAACTTCAACTAGATTTCCAACATGGTGCAATGTGCTTGATAACAATGTGGTTGTGTTACATGGAAAACTACCTTATAAAATCTAACACACATTAACTTTCACTCAGCGTGCCATGTTGTTAAAAGGAAAGCTAACTCCAGCTAGATTTCCATCATGGTGTAATGAGCTAACACACATAAGTTTTTCCTTATAGTGCCATGTTGTTAGAAGAAAAACTAACTCCAGCTAAATTTCTATCATGGTATAATGTATTTGATAACAATGTGGCTGTGTTAAATGGAAATCTACCTTATGAAAGCTAACAAAAATTAGCTTTACTAACCGTGCAATTTTTTAAGAATGAAAGGTAAATCTAGCTAGATTTTCATTATCATGCATTGTGATTGATGACAATGTGGTTGTGCTAGATGGAAAACTACATTATGAAAACTAACACATTAGATTTCACTCATCGTGCAATAATTTAATGACGAAAGCTAACTCCAGCTAGATTTCCATCACGGTGCAACGCGATCAATGATGATGTGGTTGTGTTAGATAGAAAACTACCTTATGAAAGCTAACACACATTATCTTTCACTCATCGTGCCATGTTGTAATGAGTTAGATTTCCATCATGGTGTAATTTATTTGATGACAATGTGGCAGTGTTAGATGGAAAACTACATTATCAAAAGCTAACACACATTAACTTTTACTCACCGTGCAATGTTTTAAGAACGAAAGCTAACTCCAGCTAGATTTTCATCATAGTGCATTGTGATTGATGACAATGTGGCCGTGCTAGATGAAAAACTACACTATAAAAACTTACACACATTAGATTTTACTCACCGTGTCATGATTTAAGGATGAAAACTAACTTCAGCTAGATTTCCAACACAACACAATATGATTGATGACAATGTGGTTGTGTTACATGGAAAACTACCTTAAAAGCTAACACACATTGGATTTCACTCATTATGCCATGTTGCTTAAAGAAAAGTTAACTCCAGCTAGATTTCCATCATGGTGTAATGAGCTAACACACATAAGCTTTCCCTTATAGTGCCATGTTGTTACAAGGAAAGCTAACTCCAACTAGATTTCCATCATGGTGTAATGTATTTGATAACAATGTGGCTGTGTTAGATGAAAAATTACCTTATGAAAGCTAATATACATTAGTTTTATTGACCATACAATGTTTTAAGAACGAAAGCTAACTCTAGCTAGATTTCCACCATAGTGCATTGTGATTGATGATAATGTGGTTGTGCTGGATGGAAAACTACATTATGAAAGCTAACACATTAGATTTCACTCACTGTGTAATGATTTAAGGATGAAAGCTAACTCCATCTAGATTTCCATCACAGTGCAATGTGTCAATGACGATGTGTTGTGTTAGATAGAAAACTACCTTATGAAAGATAACATACATTATCTTTCACTCACGATGCCATGTTAGAAGGAAAGCTAACTTCAGCTAGATTTGTATTATGGTGTAATGTATTTGATGAAAATGTGGCTGTGTTAGATGAAAAAATACTTTACAAAATCTAACACACATTAGCTATTACTCACCGTGCAACATTTTAAGAATGAAAACTAACTCTATCTAGATTTCCAAAATGGGGCAGTTTGATTGATGACAATGTGGTTGTGCTAAATGAAAAAATACATTATGAAAGGTCACACATATTATATTTAACTCATTGTGCAACGATTTAAGGTTGAAAGATAACTCCAGTTATATTTTCATCACGGTGTAATGAGACAATGTGGTAGTGTTAGATTAAAAACTAGCTTATGAAAGCTAACAAACATTAGCCTTTACTCATTGTGCAATGTTTTAAGAATGAAAGCTAATCCTAACTAGATTTTTATCATGGTGCATTGTGATTTATGACAATGTGACTTTGTTAGATAGAAAACTACACTATGAAAGCTTACACACATTAGATTTCACTCACCGTGCAACGATTTAAGGATGAAATCTAACTTCAACTAGATTTTCAACACAACGCAATGTGATTGATGAAAATGGGGTTGTATTACATGGAAAACTACTTTATGAAAGCTAATACACATTAGCTATAACTCATCGTGCCATGTTAAAAAAAATCTAATTCCAGCTAGATTTTCATCATGGTGTAATGAGCTAACACACATAAGTTTTCCCTTATAGTGCCATGTTGTTAGAAGGAAAATTGGCTCTAGCTAGATTTTCATCATGATGTATTGTATCTGATAACAATGTGGCTATGCTAGATGGAAAACTACCTTATGAAAGCTAACATACATTAGTTTACTCACCGTGCAATCTTTTAAGAAGGAAAACTAACTCTAGCTAGATTTTCATCTTGGTGCATTGTGATTGATGAAAATGTGGTTGTGCTAGATGGAAAACTACATTATGAATGCTAACACAGATTAGATTTCTCTCACTGTGCAATGATTTAAGGACGAATGAACTAACTCCATCTAGATTTCCAACATGGTGCAATGTGTTTGATGACAATGCGGTTGTGTTACATGGAAAACTACCTTATGAAAGATAACACATATTAGCTTTCACTCATCGTGCCATGTTGTTAAAAAAAAAGCTAACTCCAACTAGATTTCCATCATGGTGTAATGTATTTGATGACAATGTGGTTGTGTTAGATGAAAAACTACTTAATGCAAGCTAACATACATTAGCTTTACTCACCGTGCAATGTTTTAAAAACGAAAGCTAACTCTAGCTACATTTTAATCATTGTGCATTATGATTGATGACAATGTGATTATTCTAGATGAAAAACTATATTATGAAAGCTAACACAGATTACGTTTCACTCATCGTGCAATGATTTAAGGATGAAAGGTAACTCCAGCTAGAATTCCATCATGGAGCAATGAGATCGATGACGATGTGGTTGTGTTAGATGAAAAACTACCTTATGGAAGCTAACACAAATTAGCTTTCACTCATCGTGCCATGTTGTTAGAAGGAAAGCTAACTCTAGGTAGATTTGCATCATGATGTAATGTATTTGATGACAATTTGGTTGTGTTAGATGAAAAACTACCTTATGAAAGTTAACGCACATTAGTTATTACTCATCGTGCAACGTTTTAAGAACAAAAGCTAACTCTAGCAAGATTTTCAACATAGTGCATTTTGATTGATGACAATTTGGCTATGTTAAATGGAAAACTACATTATGAAAGCGGACACACACTATATTTCACTCACCGTGCAACGATTTAAGTTCGAAAGCTAACTCCGGCTAGATTTCCATCACGGTGCAATGTGACAATGTGATTGTGTTAGATAGAAAACTAATCCGGATATGTTGTTAGTAGAAAAGATAACTCCAACTAGATTTTCATCATGGTGTAATGTATTTGATGATAATGCAGTTGTGTTAGATGAAAAACTAACTTATGAAAGCTAACAACAACTAGATTTCCATCATGGTGAATTGTGATTGATGACAACCTGGTTGTGTTAGATGAAAACTACATTATGAAAGCTAACACATTAGATTTCAATAATCGTGCAATGATTTAAGGACTAAAGCTAACTTCAGCTAGATTTTCGTCACGGTGTTATGTATTTGATGACAATGTGACTCTTTTAGATAGAAAACTACCTTATGAATTCTAACACACATTAACATTCACTCATCGTGCAATGTTTTAAAAACAAAAGCTAACACTAACTAGATTTCCATCTTGGTGCAATGAACTAACGCACATTAGCTTTCATTCACCGTACAATGCTTTAAGAATGAAAGCTAACACATTGTTAAAAGAAAATCTAATTATAGCTAGATTTCCATTATCATTTTATGTATTTGATGACAATGTGATTGTTTTAGATAGAAAGCTACATTTCGAAAACTAACACATATTAACTTTCACTCAATCATGCAATGGTTTAAGAACAAAAGCTAACTCCAGCTAGCTTTCCATCAGGGTGCAATGAACTAACACACATTAGCTTTCATTCATTATGCCATGTTGTTAGAAGGAAAGCTAACTCCAGCTAGATTTTCATCATGGTGTAATGTATTTGAGGACAATATGACCGTGTTAGATGGAAAACTAATTTATGACATCTAACACACATTATCTTTTACTCATCGTGCAATGTCTCAAGAACAAAAGCTAACTCCAACTAGATTTCCATCATGGTGAATTGTGATTGATGACAATGTGGTTGTGCTAGATGAAAAACTACATTATTAAAGCTAACACACATTAGATTTCACTCACCGTGCAATGAGTTAAGGACGAAAGCTAAATTCAACTAGATATCCATTGTGGTACAATGTGATTGATGACAATGTGGTTGTGGTAAATGAAAAACTACCTTATGAAAGCTAACACACATTAGCTTTCTCTTATCATGACATGTTGTTAAAATGAAAGATAACTCTAGCTATATTTCCATCATGGTGTGATATATTTGATGACAATGTGGTTGTTTTACATAGAAAGCTACCTTATGAAAACTAACACACATCAGCTTTCACTCATTGTGCAATGTTTTAAGAACGAAAGCCAACTCCAGCTACATTTCCATCATGGTGCAATGTGATTGATGAAAACGTGGTTGTGTTAGATTTAAAACTGCATTATGAAAAACTAACACACATTACCTTTTACTCACGGTGCAATGTTTTAAGAATGAAAGTTAACTGTAACTAGATCTCCATCGTAGTACAATGTGATTGATGACAATGTAGTTGTGTTAGATGAAAAACTTCCTTATGAAAGCAATCGCATGTTAGGTTTCACTTACCATGCCATGTTGTTAGAAGGAATCTAACTCCATTATATTTTCATTATGGTGTAACGTATTAGATAACAACGTGGTTGTGTTAGATAGAAAACTACCATATTAAAACTAACACAAATTAACTTTTAGTCACCATGCAATGTTTTCTGAATGAAAGCTAACTATAGCTAGATTTACATCATGGTGTAATGTGATTGATGACAGTGTGATTTTGTTAAATGAAAAACTACATTATGAAAACTAACACAGCTAGATTTCCATCATGGTGTAATATGATTGATGACAATGTGATTTTGTTAGATGAAAGACTACATTATGAAAACTAACACAGCTAGATTTCCATCATGGTGTAATGTGATTGATGACAAAGTGATTTTTTTAGATGAAAAACTACATTATTAAAACTAACACACATTAACTTTCATTCAACGTGCAACATTTTAAAAATGGAAGCTAACTCTAGCTAGATTTCCAGCACATTCATACACATACATCAATAATATAAGTCCCATGTCCAAAGTCAAATCGGAATTTGGTGGTTTTATTGGAGTTGATATCTATCATTCTCTAATAATTATTGGATCTCTTATTGTTATCTCTTCATATATATTTTGTGTAATTTATATGTAAATTCCTTTTTGCTAGCGTGCACAAGATGTAGGGGAACAATGTTTTGTGGCATACAAAAGGGCTACCCTATTGTTTTGAATTATTGCAACTATATTACTTTTTTGAACATACACTTCATATGGCTTAACTGTAATTACAAACTACAATTCAAATGTGTTACAAAAATTGGGAGGAGTTACAATGGAAAATATAATTTTGACAAGAGGAGACTATGTTGACCTCCTAATTAATGGTCAAGTTGTTGGACTAGGAAGGGTTGAATCTACAAAGACTAAAACTCATTATAATGGACAAAGGCTTAATGTAGGATATGTTATGGTTTTGATAATTAATGTCATTGAACCACATTTGATTGTGGAGGATGTTGATGAAGGGGAATTACATCCATGGAAGATTATATATTTGAGGCCTAACAAAGGTAAATTAAAATCTTGAAGCACATGTTAAGTGTTTTTGATAGTACATTGCTTGTTTTTTTTGAGCAAATACTAAGTTTGTTTAATTTGCTGTGTAGGTACAAATGTCTCTTTTGCATTTTCTATTGGAAACAAGGTAGATCTTTTGCAATGTGGATTGAAGGTGGGTGAAGGCTCCATATTCAATACAGAGATTGGTCATAAGGTGCATGGCAGGATGGTGAAAAATGGATACATAGTGGTTAACATTGAGAAAGTGTTAAAACATGATGCTCTTTTTCCACATCCAACAGAATTTGAGAATACACTAGGGGGTGCATTGGGATCTTATGAGATT
>LPNX010050607.1:4485-20392 GCA_001517045.1 Pseudotsuga menziesii
AGAAATCATGGAATCCAGGCATCTTCAGTTGAATGGTGCCCATTCCCTTTGGTTTAAGACTAGACTTATCTGCAAAGTAAACTATGCCAGCTATTGTTTCATTAAGCTCTTCAAAACAATCTTTTCTAAATGTCATGTGTGATGTTGCACCAGTATCAAGCAGCCAACAATATTTGTAAGATGAAAGAGAAGTCATTTCATTAATTCCAAGATTACAATGTGCAACAATACAAGAATCAGAAGATTTACTAGCATCTTGGTCATCTTTCTTCTGGTTATGTTTGTCTTTGATGGAGTCCCACGAAGCCCAACACTAATCTGATGTGTGCCCAATCTTTCCACAATGCTTGCACTACAGATCTGATCTTTTGGTGAAGTTGTTTCTGCCCCCTCTGCCTCTGAAGTTTCTTCTTCCTCTGCCTCTCTTGCTACTTTCTCCTTTGGAATGATCTTTGCCCGAGAGAGTGGCACCAACTATTGATGCCAAAGATTGCATCTTTACAACTGTTAGTGTAATTTACAATAATTAACTTGATATGACAGGTAGAAATAGAAAAAAATAATAACCTTGCAAGTCTACAGTCTCTGCCAAGGTGATTTACAATCTCAACTTCAGGTTTTAAAGTGATACAATGATAGTATCGCAGCTTCAATTCGCAGCAATTCAGGGAGAAGAAATTCAGTACCAATTCGCAGCCTTCAGGGTCTTTATGCAATTGGTAATGGTGTGAAACACAAGGATTTTGCTCTACATGGATCATAAGAGATGGCACTCTTTACACACAACACTTCCACTAGTGCACTAATCAGCATACATTATTCCATGCAATCTTCAACACAATAGATGTGTGATAAGGTTCATGCATATAGATATAGGTTCTATCTCACAGCTCCAATACAACACTCATGGGCCTCTTCAATAAGCAACATATATACAGCTCATACAATAGACTCACTCCATTCAGGCTCATACAACAATCGCATTATTCTTAACTCATACACAAAGGAAAATTTGCAGAATTTCCTCCATGCACAAAATTAGGGTAAACTGAATTAGGTTTTATGCATTCAACAACACTTTACCTCCACGCAGTTGTAGAATGCAGTCCACTCTCAGTCCACGCTCTGAGGCAGTCCACGCTCAGTCTTTAGCAGTCTTTAATACACAGTCCACCTCTGAGGCAGTCTTTAATACACAGTACATGCAGAAATCAGATTGAGCATTGTTACATCAACAAATCTTTGTAGCCATTTCAACAGAGAACGTGGGAATCCAACCCCATGAGTCTTCATTTAAGTTGTAAAGAGAATGTCTTTATGCAGAAGAATGTATTCACACATATAATGTCTTCACTTAGAAGAGAATGTATGCCATACTCATCACCTCTTTTACTCCAATGCAGCCTTCAACGCATCATATACACCAGAGTCTTCAACGCATCATATACCAGAGTCTTCAATGCATCATATACACGATATGATATATCAGTCGCAGCATAGAAAATACTCCACGCATATAAATTAGGTCAAAATAAATTAGGGTTTGATCAGAAAATTGGCGCCAGAGGTAATGTCTCCCCAGCGCATGAGTGCCTATCATATATCAGTCAGCCTTCACAAGGAATTTGTAGGTCATCACGTGGTCGTGGACAGACTCCACATTGAAATTGCAGCATCTCACAGCATCTCACTCCACATGAAATCACAGCATCTCATAGCATCTGCACTCAGAGGTCACAGTTTCTCTAGATATTTCTTATATCACAGCTCGATAGTAGGGTTGGCCTCGCCTGTTTCGGTCTGGTTATAAATCCTGTGGACTATGGAGAAGCCCGAGAGAGCAAAAAACACATGTAAATAAGGGTTACATTAATACGATGGACACAAGGATTGTTCATGCCATCGTGGGAAAGAATCAAGGTGTAGAGAAGAGTGCGCTGGTCTTCAACACTGTGGATCAATCTATAGCAGTAGAATGAGAGTACGCACAAAAAATTAGGTTTTATGTATTCCTTCACAAAAAAAATGCAATAGTGCAGCAAAGGGAGCGGATTATCACATCACGCAGAGGATGGATGGGGCTGAGCGGAGCGTTAGAGCAGCCAACGCATGCACTAATGCATGCAATCTGCAGACTGAGGAAAGGGAAGATGAATGAGCAGACATCAACAGGCAGGAGTTATGGCAACGCTCTGATACCACTTGTTAGGTATAACTCCCGATTCTATCTTATTCCAATGCCAATTCATATATTTATACATTTCAGGCGGTGGTTGAGATTCCGACCGGCCTATCCATATTCCTACGTAACTGTTCAGCTTCCTATTCTTTATTTATTTATTTACAATATATAATCCCTACGGATTATATTCTAACATATAGAATTTCCAACTACTTGGAATGGTATATAGTTTGAACAATGTCTATTTATATTTCTGGTCATACCTTGTAAAAGGGTCCATCTTAACCCTTTACCATCCTCGAAATGACTATCTGTTTGTTGAACACAATGTTGATCGCGTTTGAAATCCCGGATTTCATCTATGCACCATATAGTTGTAAAACCATCATTCACAAGACATATTAATCGGTTGCAGTGTAAGGTCAGACACATAGATCGTTTCCTACGCCCTGTGTAAATTGAATGCATGCCCCATATATTCATTTCAATGTTCAGCGAGTACAGTCTGTACACATACGAGGCACCTTCTTCAGAAGTTATTTTCACATGCAACCAATAAATTTTTCCTTTATAAAAATTAGCATCTTTAGGAGCAGTAGGGTCACCATCAACGCCAATTGTTTCTCTCCAAACTCTTTGGAGATTGCTGCAGATAAAAAATTTAGGACCATCTTCAGTACGCTGATGACATACAAGTATCCATCCATGTTTTTGTTGACCAGTGTTTCCTATCAGAGAAAAGAAACCATAGTCTCCTATATCAATAACTCCTATATTTGAGAAACGCTTAATGAATGGATTTACGATGTAATAATCCTTATGCCCTCGTAGAGGACAATGTTTTGAGAGCAAAATGATTGAACCAACTGTACATTCAATCATATATCTATATTCTAGATAAGGGACATGCAACAAAGATGTATGTTCTATACGATTAATAAACTTATATACAAAATGGTTTTGATACTGTCCCAATATTTCAATTAGAAGCCTAGTTTCTGTTATATTGTGATTTTTCCAAGCGCTAACAAAAGATGGCCTGGACAATAGTTCTTCACAATGTTTAGATATTGATCGCAAACAAACCAATGTTGAAAATGGCACCCATAGGAGAATCATCTCTAGAAACACGAGTGGTAGTAAACTCCAAATGCTCGGATCCATTTGCAATTAACTAAAAAAAATATTAAAAATACATAGTTATTACCAACAGAAACATAATAAATTACAAAAATAATTTCTTTGCATAACATAGACATAGTATAACATAACCATGAACTAATGTCAGAAGACACCATAAGCAGCAATGAACATCATAATCCAAGATAACCCTTCATCGATTTCAGAATGCAAAAAGAAAATGAAAATAAAAATAAACCCAGCTACTACAAAACAATTTAATTAATGGCATCAGGTAACAAAAATCGAGCAACCAACATTACCATATTCCAACAGAAACATAACAAATCATAAAAATAATTTCTTTGAACGAACACACAAAGCTATTTAAGCTACTCATAAATAAAAATAAATATACATAGTTATTACCAACAGAAACATAGTAAATGATAAAAATAATTTATTTGCTCAACACAGACACAGTAGAACACAACCATGAGCCAATGTCAAAAGACACCATAAGCACCAATGAACATGAGAATCCAAGACAACCCCTCATCGATTTCAGAATGCGAAAATAAATTCAAAACAAAAATAAACCCAACTACTACAAAACAGTTTAATTAATGGAATCATGTAAAAAAAATTCCAGCAACCAACATTACCATATTGCAGCAGAAACATAACAAATCATAAAAATAATTTATTAGAACCAGCACACAAAGCTATTTAAACTACTTATAAATAAGATATAGGTTGAGAACAGATTACTTAGGAACAAATCAAAATTCAAAATATTATTCAAACTTATAAAATATCTTCAACACATTTAGATAACTGTATGCAACGACAGACTGAAGAAATACAATGATGCGAATAGAAAGAAATTTGCATAACACAGACATAGTATAACATAACCATGAACCAATGTCAGAAGACACCATAAGCAGCAATGAACATCATAATCCAATATAACCCTTCATCGATTTCAGAATGCAAAAAGAAAATGAAAATAAAAATAAACCCAACTACTACAAAACAATTTAATTAATGGCATCATGTAACTAAAATCGAGCAACCAACATTACCATATTCCAATAGAAACATAACGAATCATAAAATTAATTTCTTTGAATGAACACACAAAGCTATTTAAGATACTCATAAATAAAATTAAATATACATAGTTATTACCAACAGAAATATAGTAAATGATAAAAATAATTTATTTTCTCAACACAGACACAGTAGAACACAACCATGAGCCAATGGCAAAAGACACCATAAGCACCAATGAACATGAGAATCCAAGACAACCCCTCATCGATTTCAGAATGCGAAAAGAAATTCAAAACAAAAATAAACCCAACTACTACAAAACAGTTTAATTAATGACATCATGTAAAAAAATCCAGCAACCAACATTACCATATTGCAGCAGAAACATAACAAATCATAAAAATAATTTATTAGAACCAGCACACAAATCTATTTAAACTACTTATAAATAAGATATAGGTTGAGAACAGATTAATTAGGAACAAATCAAAATTCAAAATATTATTCAAACTTATAAAATATCTTCAACACATTTAGATAACTGTATGCAACGATAGACTGAAGAAATACAATGATGCGAACAGAAATAAAAGGGACTCTCACTATTTTTTTTTATGTAGATGGTGATGACAGTGGCTTAACAATCTTTTTATTTTCTTGGCATGACACCACAAATTTTATTTGCTTTTTTTTTTCAGTATTTTTTTGGGTTTTCTTGCCAAGATCACGAATTTCGTTCTTCACCAATATGTGGTTAGGCTCATATTTTATTGCATCCTCAAGCTTGTCATATACCAACCCAAAACCTGAAGATCTTTGTCCATACGTACGAAAACCGTAAATAAATATTTGTTGTGTACCAGTAATGCCAAATTTCTTCCCTATATCCTTTTGAATTTATTGTTTGGAAAGGTTTCCTCTTCCAGGATGTAGAACATGTATCTAAAATCGACGCCGCAACCTTGGTTCATCTATGAGGTGTCTGATGCATACTGTTGGACGATGTTTGATTTTTTTACATCCATTTTTTATTTGGATTTGACGCAAAGATATGGAAAATAAAAGCATATATGGTTTTATGAATTCGAACATAATGTTAACCAAATGATACAATAAACAACATTGGAGGAAATGTGGCATAAGCACTAAAAATCTAAGATATCAATAACAATTAAATCATACAATATAAGAAAATGTAAGTTGCATAAAATGGTAACATGCATGGTCATGGTTATATATGTCAAAATCATTGGCATGCCATCTCGTAATCTATCATTCAATACTATTTTTCTGGCACATTTCATCAGTACATTCACATTTAATTGATAAAACCAAATTAAAAAAAAATACATTTAGTTGTGAGGATCTTATGAAAAAAAATAGATAACTAACTATATCTTTACTCTTTCAACACATAGAAAAGAATATGAAGAACAAAAATCCAAATAAATTAGTAAAAAAAATAATGGCTGCCACTATGTTTTTATGTCGTAATATAGCTTAACAAATGCTTGTCAATTGAATTGTAATTGAACATATTGAAAAAGTGTATGTTAACATATAGGAAAAAATCTTATTCTCGACAACTATATGAAAGACAATGAATAAATAGAGATTAAACTATGTTAGTTTGTAAATTGGTTTCTTCTCTTGCAATCTATATTTCTTCATACCAATTCAAATAATAACAACGAAACATGTCAATATAAATATCTATACAATAAAAAATCAAGTTACCTAATAACCTGATAGTTGTGCTCTTTAATCTCAAATGGATTCCAACCATTGTTCTTCTTTTTTCCTGATTGTAGCATATGCACTTTTCGCCATTTTTGAATAGCTTTCAAATGTAAATGGTGGAGATATTCATAAACCATCAATATATTTTACCCTTGAAATTGCTGTGAAAGTTAAACCTTGCCTCTCTATGATACTGATATCAATGGTTTCCCTTTGTAAAGTCAAACCTTGTGATTTGTGTATGGTAAGAGCCCAAGCTATACACAATGGGATTTTCTTGCAATTTCCTCTAGTAATAGGTGTTATTGGAACAATTTTGGGATATCTGATGTCCCATGGTAAACCAATGTAATCATCAAATGAGACTATAGCATACATTGGAAGTTGTGGTGGTTTGGATCCATCAGAGAAAAATATGTTTTCAACTGTCCCAAGTGCTCCATTTACCAACCCTGCTTCCACCCACAAGTTACACGTCAACATCACTCACTGACCAGGACATAAAAGCACTTCTTGTTGAAGCTGGTCATCATCAGCATCAGAAAAATCTTTATTCTTCGTATGTTCAGCAATGCATCGTGCTATAGGAATTCCAAGTGACTTTAGCATGCATCGATTATGTACATTTACCAAGTTGTTCATAGGAAACAAATGGATTTCTGAACTGAAAGTATTACTTTCAGTACCATCCATATTTGCATCTGTTCATGACATTAAAAGATTCCAATCATCCACTTTTGGGTTTGCATTTCTGATGTTGGTTAGCAACCTCTTAAATTTGACTTGATTTGGATATGTGCCTTGTTGATGAAATATCGTGTCCAATGTAACAACCTTTCTGAAATATTTCCATAACACCTTGCCAGCTGTCATGGGGGCTTCACTTGTTGACCAATATACTATCACCTTAGTTCATATTGTGGGTTTTAAAATTATAAAAAATCAAACCAATATATTACAGGTATTGGGGGTATGAGGGGTTCAAGGTGGGGCTGGGTAGGTTGGTTTATAAGGATTGAGCTATAAAAAGGGATGGGGAGGAGGTTTTAAGTATTGGGAGGGGGTTTCAACAAAAAGAGTTTGAGTCATTATCTCTTGAAATTAAGGGTATTCTTTAATATCCCATGATCGCACGTGCTATGTGAGAGGTTCACTAAGTGAAGTCCCCATGCCAGTTGTGTTTCCTACGTACAATGGTTTATCTTTGATAGGAGGCAACTTCCCAAGATCTCCAATAAGAATCAATGATCTCCCACCAAAAGGAACTGACCTTTTTTCAGGAAATGCCTCCCGAAGACGTGAATCAATTTGTATGAACAACCTTGGCCCAATGAAACTCATTTCATCAATTAAAATGTGTGTAACATATCACATTTCTTCTTGCAATACACAAAGTGGCTGACCCTGTAAAGATTTGAAGTCTTTAATAGGGATTCTAAGGGCCGAGTGAATTGTTTTGGCTCGTATGTTGAACACAGCTATTCCTGTAGGTGCCAGCAATAGCAAAGGGATTTTTCCATTTATGGAATGCATTGAAAATTCATGTCCAAGACAATGTATAAGGTAAGAATTTCTTGTCCTTGCAGTTCCTTGAATTATCATCTTCAGCGGTTCTGCATTAGGTCCTTCATGGAAATGTTCAATAATAGTTTCAAAACAAAGACGTTGCTTATCAGAAAAAAGAGTATGGAGAAGCCGACCTAGAATGTGAGACATCTGGTATGGATCCTCTTGAGCGTACATTTTTTATGAAATCTGTTGGGTCCTCTAAGTTTCTATTCCAACCTGTAGTACTATTCCATGCATGGATCAAGTCAAAGTCTCTTCGACCAAGAGTATTAATTTCTGAAACTTGAACAGTATTGGGAGGAACAAGACGTGACAACATCTCCCACTCATCCATGTCATTCTCATGAATCACTTCATCCTCATGTGTATCGTCATCTTCTTCATTGGTATCTGGTTCTAAAGGTATCCTATTGACATGCCAAGCTCGATATCTAAGGATCCTCCAGTTATGAATAATAATTTATGTGCTGACTCCAATATCAATCTGAATGTTTCTAAATGGTTTATAGAGAAGTAATTCACCGAGGCAAAATGACTCAAAGGAATCTGAATTGTTGTTAGGAACCTCATAGAACTGTGGCCATACACGAACTATCACAGGTGTATCTCTTGGCTTCCATGGTTCTCTCTGACATCGACCACTAAAAGACCATGATCGTGCAGTTTCGATCAAAGATAAGTGCTCCAGAAACGGAGGTCTCTTTTGGTAGTGTTCTAGAAACCCAGACACTATTGGGAATTTGTTGTTATCCAAGTTGGAAGAAACTCTTTTGAATATTTTTCTGCCAACATTAACTAAAACAAAGCTACGGCTAGAAATAACAAGAGGAAACTTTAACAACATATGACAGGTTTCTTGTGCTCCTATATTTCTTTCCAGAATTGTTTCAGCAAGAAACTTTATAGATGCATATATAGAGGGAATGTCAGAGTCAACGACATTGGAAATTCTTGTCAACATGTCTTGATAGCTTTCTGATCTTCTCTCCGATTTTGAAGCATGCTTTGCAATGTATTTCAAAACTGCATGACATGAAAGAACGGGTTGGAAATCAACATTGGCACGCCATATTGAAAGAAGAGGAATGTTATGGACATTTAACCTGTCGTCATTGCGAGCAGGTTCATATTTTTTGTGTCCTTTGTAATTGACAAATATTTTCGACTGGTCTTGAATTTCCCATGGTGCATTGTATCGGCACATGTAGGAGGAACCTTTTTTACGTAAACATGAATGAACACTGCATATTGTGTGTCGTTGCACTTGATTCGCTAGTTTCTCATAGTCATTAAGGGGATTTGTATTGAATATTTCACTGGTATCCAATAAGAAAGGATCTTCCTCCAGAGGTCAATGAATAGATATATTCCTGTGGTGAGCATCATGAGGATTCCATGCTGTTACATAGTTGTCAAAGTATCGTCTTGCTGCATCAACTCTTATCGTGTCTGTCCAATTTATTTGTTCCATGTACGGTGCACCTTCTAACCACAGAAATCCATGGATATGTGCTGATCCCCTATGTTTCCATTCATACCTATGAAAATCATCATGTTTCAATAATATTAGCTTGCAACAAAATTTCAAGTAATAATCTAACATGTTAGATTGAAAAATAGAATAAGGAAATGACATACCTGTACCAGTAGTCTTTAGCATGAAGGTATTTTACAATGATTTCGTCATGGAATATACTGAAATGTTCATGCATATACTTTGTAACAATATGTGGATAGTTTATAACATTATCGGTTCTCCATCTATTTTGGTTCTGTGCAAATACAGGTGCAGAATTGGGCATAACTTTATGTAGGTCTAGCCACTTGGTATCAGCTGCACTTAGAGTGAAAAACAAAGTTGGGCAACAGATTTGTGATATCATGTCAGTAATCTCACTATGACATATGTTCCAGTATGCCTTCATTCCTCGAAGACATGAGCCAAAACGCATCAATCGTTCAGCTAATTTGGTGTCAGGGAATTCAATGAGCTCCTTACGTAAATATTCAATTGTGGTAGGTATTACGTAAATATTCAATTGTGGTAGGTATGCCATCTTCAATGTTTTTTTTCACGAATACAACAACTTTTCCTTGGATTCGATGTCTCATTATCATGTTCAATACAAAATACTGAAACCTTGGATGTTTTCCAAACCTTTGATCACAATATTTAAGTAGGAGCAACCCATACTCATTTAAGCGGACATCCTTCAAACGTGGTTGCAACCACTCAACAGTGCCCGTGGGAAACAATGTTGGAAATGCCATGTCAAACAAACCTTCTGTGTTGTATTCATTTATTGGAGACAAATCAATCTCTGGCCATTCCATATCTAAATTTGACAAAGAAGATTCTTTGTTAGCAAAGTTTCGTATCTCCTCTATCTCTCTTTGTGCATTTGGAATTCTAGCTGTAAAGGATGAAGGATGAGTTTCGATTCGATGAGTTCCAAATATATCAAATTCTGCATCAATCTCTTCTGAGTCAGCTGTGTCAGAGTTGATATAACACAATTTAGAGGAGACATCTGTTGGCTGGTCTGGGAGACATATGACTGATTCTGGATCAACTTCAACATCTCGGTAATATTTTTCCATCCGTATTTTGTAATGCAATGCATCCATTACTCGCAACCTACTAACAATGCAATCATAGAGCTTGGATGGAGGCCCTTCTCTCCTGACAATTAATATGTCTAGGTCTTCTATTCGATAAGGAAGAGTCTTAGCAATTGAAACAATATCCTGTGGGAAGCTAATTGTATGGCCACTGTATTTATATTGACCTCCATGTGCATGTGTGACCTGTAATATTGGATTCACTCATGCTATTAACATTTCCTCAACCTGTGTCAAAATTGATAAAATAGGAGGTTGTTTGCCAGGATTCATGTTGTTATCTCAAGAAAAACAATGGATACCACACTCTTGCCTACATCTCACACAAATAGGTCCTTCATCTCATCTGAAAACATTCATTCCAGGGTATGATTCATGACAAACATTACACATTTGCACAATTGACAATTTATCAATTTTGGCACGAAATGCTCTATGGAAAGAGGACATTTGTTGGAAAAGTTCAACCATGTTTCTTTATGTATATATATTTAAACATGGATCTTGAGCATGGACGTTACCATTCAATGCAAAGTGAAGCGAGACATGTCGACATCTCTCTCCTCTGTTGTTGCGACGATGTAGATTCCTGACTTGCCTTCGTCGAGTACCATCGCCTGAAACTTGACCCAAATTGCTTTCATCATGAAAATTATAATGAAGGTTGGTTGCCATCATATTGTTCAGATGAGTTGGGGTTTGAATGTTGTGTCCTCGACGAGCCTCGACGCTATTATCCTGAAAAGTGAAAATGTCGTTGTTAAATATTATGTCAAATATTCTGGTAAGATCTAAATATGGAAGTTGTGTACGAATAGGCTGAGTAAGACCTTCGATGTTCCAAGAAAAATAGTCCTTTCTACATATCCACTTGGTATACTGATCATGATCTGGTTTTGAATCATTGCTGTAGAATTGTTTTCCCGATTGAGGTCCATGTTCTTTGGTTGGCTGCACACAACATAATTTTGACCGACATTTTGTAGAGAGTCATCATCACTAGAAGACAGAATGACATTGATCGATGTCATGTCGTTTCGACAATTATGTCCATGGATGCTACTATCCTGGAATTTCAAAACGATTTTTGATTGAATTATTGAACACAAAGATGAAATAGTATTGTATCTAATACTACCTTATTTTGATCAAGGTCAAATGCATGGTTGTTGTCATGGATAGGTGAAACAATACCTTGGTTGTTCCAATAGAAATAGTTCTTGCTGGACTGGACATTTGCAAACCGGTTTCGAGTTGATTTCGAAACCCTTGATTTTCATTCGTTAACAATGCATTGTTTGCGTGGCTGTGTGAGTCATTCATAGCAGAATTGGAAATCGTGTCCTTTGTTGTTCCAAGAGAAATTGTTCTTATACCACTGCTTCTTTCCGCTGTATTGGTGTTATCATTTTGTACTGTTTCTGGTTGATTTGTGTACATAGCTTCCTCGTGCTCATCAAATGATTGATTCAACAAATTTTTGCGAGTAGTTATATAAACATTGAACATGTATGTAAGTATATCTATATTGTATAGATAAAAAACTTTTCAAATATAGTCAATGCCATGTAATCCTTATACCTCGATGCCATGATTAGAAAACGTTTCACCCGAAGTATGATCTACGAAAGGTTCAATAAATTCATTCAACCTTTCATTACAGTTGTTGCTATATGTTGGAGTTGATGATATAAATTGACTTCGGCGATTTGATCTCCTCATTATATCAGATATGCTCTAGAATTTAGTGGGATCCCCCTGAGAATCAATGACATTTGCAAAGGAATGACCATGTCGTTCTCTTATTTGTTCGCCAATTTGCTCACTAATCTCTTGGTATATTAAACGACATTTCCTATTAATGCCTTCCTTTTTTTATTATAGTGTTTCCATGAGGATTCGTTTTTTGCGTGACGTGGTGTTTCCATCAAGTTCTTCTCACTGCTCCAATTATTATTTTTCTCTGACAACATATCTACATGAGCATAAAAAAATTAGTTTATGTCAAACCATATTAGTGTACAGAGTCATGTTACAAGTATAGCAAAAAGAAACACAAACGTAAAAGTTTTCAACTTTATTCAAAGATTATCTTTTAATATTTCTACGAGTTTTGAACTTTATTCAAATATTAGCTTATAATATTTGTATTGCCGAAGATCGCCAAGATATAAAATAATATTGTAATCAAGTTTTGTATCCAAGAAAATAAAAATTGGCATGTATGAATAATTTCTATTTCATAGAGAATGTAAATTGGCAAACATCAGAAGAGACAAATCCAATAAGCATGGTAATGAAGTATTGAAGATGTCGATTTGCATAATTACAGGTAAGTAAAATTCCATATGTAGCACTGACTACCAAAAATCTGGTAAAGTAGGTTGGGAAGAAATATTTTGAATAAGTATGATTAAGAACCATCCAAACATGTCAACTTGCATAACATACATGTAAGTTACATTCCATATATGTTTATATTATCCCATTGAAAACACGTCATCAATAGAATCCATGTTTGGGCAACTTAGAATGATGGATATGTTGTCTACAACCTCAACAACACTTAGGTGTGTTGGATTTTCAAGTTTGGATAATGTAGAATCCAACATTCTATCCTCTCTTACAAAATTCGAATGTGCATCGATGAAGTCATAGAAACCAAAAGTAAGATGGTCGTATTTTCACATGAGCAAGTAATTATCAAGTACTGCAATAGGAAAATATCCATTGCATTTGCCATTAATGCTTGAGGTCAAATTAGACATGATACTCCATTGCAATCCACCTTCTAAACATCCATTTCTTATCGAAGAATTTGTTGACTCATTTTTATTTTTTGTTGGTTCTATAGACCACACTGTAGTTCTCCCATCATTGATAAAACAAAGAAGCTCATTGCGATAACATGCTAGGCTAACCGATAATGTTGAATTCGAGTGTGGAATAAACTGGAACTCCCATTTGTTATCCTCAAGATCTATCCAACATAGCTTGTATATACATATATGATTATCTCTAGAAACCACATGACTGTCCACCCATAACATTGCTTCCTTATACAATATGGGATTTTTGGGCCGCAAAACATCACCATCGATAGGACATGTTTGTCTCCACTGCATATGAATACTGCTGGAAATAAAATATTTTGTTTGAAATTTGCATAAATATGTTTCAATGCTACCCAATGGTATTTTTGTTGCTCAAAATTTTTCAACAATGTAAAGAAACCCCAATCACCAAGTCCGAGAGACCCTAGAAATGTACAAGTCTTTGTGAATGGATTTGTGATGTAGTAGTTTTTTTTTCAATATAAGATACTAGAGGATGAAACTGCAACAATTGAACCACATGTGGATTCAATTTTGTAGTCGTTGTTTAGGACTTGCATAGAAAGAGATGAACATTTTCCTATTTGGCTAATGTAATGGCCAACGAACCGATGTCTACCAGAAGAGCCAAAACCAACCAAAACTCCATATTCCTTTCTTTGATTGTGTTTCCATTGTGAGATGAAATTGTTTTCGGACACAATACAATTCCAACCTTTGTAAACCATTTTCAAACGGATAATCATAGATAAAGGCAACCAAAGAAAGGTCATTTCAAGTATGTCTATTGGCATAGATTTCCAAATCTTAGGGACCATGTCCATTTCTATAACACAAAATAAGAGAATCGGTTAGCAATTAGATTGATGTAAATATGCCTTCAGTTCCAAATACTCATAAATCACAGGTTTTTTTTTGCAGGCATAAGTATAATTTAAAAGTGCTAGACTAAGGGAAACATTTTTTTGCATGTTACTTGTACAATTGAAGTACAATATAAAATGACGAAATGTAAAGATGATCGCAAAAAAATACATACACTACAAGAAAACATAACATCCACAATGGATATTATTTGGTGCAATATAATTTTTTAGATATATATATATATATATATATATATATATATATATATATATAATGATTACATGGATGTAGATAATATAAAAAGATGATCAAAATTCACAAAATATGCAAAAACGACTTTTTTTGCATATTGTTTACATGCCATAATGCTCCAACGACTCATCCCAGTTTGTAGGAAAAGGGAGTAAATCGTCGAATGCTTTCATGATTGGAGTTAGAGGGAAAAAATTTATAGACATTACAATGTTGGTACATTGGATGTCTACTGGCATAGGCAATCGATGACTTCGGAGCAATGATCCTTCATCGGGTCCTACATGAGTAACCCTGCAAGTGTTGAGGTCATAATATATGTACGGGATTTGGCCATACCTACACATCAGAATAAAACTCCCCACAGCCCGAAATGGAAGGTACCTTGGACAACGTGTATTTATATGGAGTGTCATAACTTCTAAAAGGGTCCATCTCAAATCTCTTCCAAATATCCAAAACCCGTGCACCTCTTCAACTGCAGATGCACCAATCCTCATATCTATCATTTCAGTTATGGACCATATAGTTGTCCTACCATCGTTCACAAGACATAACAGTTGGTTTTGATGTACAGTCAAACACATGGATCGTTTGATGCATCTTGTATGAATTGCATGACCAACCCATTTGTTCAATCCAATGTCGAATGACCACATAGTATAGGAATATAGAGCATCTTCCTATGAAATGATTCTCATATGTATCCAATATATTTTCCATTAAAAAAAACTGCATCTTTAGGAGGGGTTGGAATGAAGCTAGTTGCACCAATTTCTCTGCAATCTCTATTCACATTGTTGGACACAAAAAATTTTGAACCATGTTCGTTCTCTTCATGATGAACAACTATCCATCCCTGTTTGTGATCACCGATGTTGCTTATGAGTGTGAAGAATCCAAGCACTCCAATTTCAATCACACCTATATATAAAAACCATCCTTCGAATGGTTTAATAATAAAGTAGCGCTTGTGACCTTGCAATGAACAAAACATTGATAGCAAAATATTTGAACCAGCCGTGCATTCAACTGAATAATTGTTTTCTGGATTGGTAATATGCAGAAAAGATGTATGACCTACAGGATTTATAAACTTATATAGTATTTCGATCTCGTATGGGCACCAGACTTCAACAAAAAAACCAACTTCAGTTATGTGATTGTTCAACCAAGAAGTCCTAAATGCTCGTTGCCACAAAATTGCCTGGAAATGTTTAGAAGTTGATCCCAACCGGATCAATGTCGAAAAAGGAAGCCACAAAAAAATCAGTTCCAATATCTCCATCGGAAACAAAATCCAGATGGCAGGATCCATTTGTAGCTATATAACAAAACAATGAAAAAACATATGGTTATGAACAAAACCAATAAAATTGAAAAAATATTTATTTTACCATTTTATACATGGAACATAACTTCATTTGTTGACATAAAGCAATGTCTATGTCAAACAAAATTGATCTTCCAATTTCAATTTTGAGGTCATTGACATGTGCTTTATGAGTCCAACATCCAAAAGCGGATGTTACAGTGATAAATGACATGTCAACGTTACGTATCCTATGTCTAACATCCAACAATGGAATGCTAAATGAGATCCCTCAACTTTTCATTTATAATCCTATGTCTAACATCCAACAATGGAATGCTAAATGAGATC
>LPNX010050607.1:24067-40420 GCA_001517045.1 Pseudotsuga menziesii
CTATAAATTATTTTGAGTTTTAGATTTATTCTTATATTATTTTTTTTAATTTAAAAATTGAATTAATATCAAATACTATACTATAATATGAGAAAAATAAAAAAATTAATATAAAATTTTTAAAAATTAAACAAATACTAACATTAAAAATAACCAAATACTATACCATAGGGAGAAATGTTTTACCTAAAAATATTTAATTAAGATAAAATGCTTTATGTGAATAATTATTGATCGAATGAGATAGGAAAAAACATATTCAAAACTTATTTGTATTCCTGCTGATACATTAAGTTAAGATGATCATACATTAGGTTAAGATTAAGATGATCATACATTAGGTTAAGATGAGATGCTCTATCTAAATAATTATTGGCCAAATAAGATGGAAAACGCATATTCCGGGTCATATATTGCTAGTACTTTGAAAATAGATTTTGAATATAACAATTTTGTTATTATATTTTAGTTTTTTTCTAATATGGTATTATGATCTTTTAAGAAATTTGTAATTAATATATATATTTTTTTATTTTTCTATTTTATATTAAGCGAGAAATTTTATTTATTAATTAATATAAAACTTAATGACTACTTTTGTGTGACCTAATTCAAAAAATTATTTTTAATTCTCAAATATCTTAAAAACTAATTTATTAGAAAAAGTCAAAAATATATTTAGAAAAAGTTAAACAAATTTATTTAAATCTAATAAAATGCTATTTTATTGTTTGAATAAAATATATTATAGTATTGGTTATAATGTTTCTACAGCAAATATTTTGTTTAAAATTTTAGTTTAATACTTATTAGCATCTGAATCAGTCAAGCACAAATAAGTTGTTATCATTATCGTAGCGTATTCATAATCTTCCAATTCTAATCGAACAAAATGCAATGTAGTCAAGCTACATATCTTGTTAAAAAATTCATAATTGTTGTTTTTAATAGCCCCAAAAGCAACATAATCCTACCCTTCCAACACTACTATGACAAATCACAATGCGAGTGACTACTATGACAAATCGCAATGCGAGTGAAGCCAGACTTCCTGTTCACAAATTGCAGTATGTTGGTATCCATGACACTTCAGATTACACGTAAGTGTTTCACCAACAAGTCAATTTATTCACTAATTTAATCAGTCGCTGTAAGTAAACCTTTGTTGAAAAAGCCCAAATTAAACCTAGAATAATATTTAATGAAGTAAAGGAGGGAGTCCACTGAAAAAACACTTCAGATTACACGTAAGTATTTCACCAACAAGTCAATTTAGCTGCTGAGTGCTCAGGAATCAGGATTCTGTAAAATATTAAAATAAATAATTGGCGGTAAACAAGTGTAGTCCTTACTCTTCACACACCAGCGGTGGGCCTTTTAGGCTGAAAATTTGATACAAGTGGCAAGGTGTATTCATATTGCTCTAATGTGATGGCAAACAAAGCCCAATGCCACATGTTCATCTTGCCATACTTACATATATAGGAGTAGACAAATCAAAGCCAGCTTTGGCTATGATTTCTGTTCAATTTGGGTTCGCCGGGATGAACATAATCTCAAAAGTTGCTCTGAGTCAAGGAATGTTTCATTTTGTGTTGGTACTCTACAGACATGTGGTGGCCACAAGGAATATGACTGCTAAGATTCTGTCGAAGTTGTTCATGTATTTTTATTTGTTCATAGATTTTTTGGTGTGTTTTTCCATTTTGTGCAGGAAAAGTAGGTGAGCTTTGACATTTCGAGTCTTCTGAGAATATGACTACGGCCTCCATGTTAGTCATCGCCAGTTGCATTAGCTGGTCAGCTTGGTTTAGACATATATACATATCTATCTCTGTGCCTGGAGGGGACTGATTGATCTATTTCTAACCATGGTCTTTTTTTTGTCGGTTACAGGGTAGAATGAGCCAAAGATATTCAGCCTTAATGTGTTTTCTGGCCACTATACAATCAACAGCTGTAACCCTAATTTTTGAACGAAATCATCCCTCTGTGTGGGCAGGTTAATTCAAAGTTAACCTCAGCCAGAATTTCTACTATGCAGCTCTGCGTTATACCTCAGCCACGTTTGCATTTAATGTCAGTCCCCAATTTAACTATCTAATGAAAATTTCTGAACTTTTTGCAGACTAGAAAGAGTTGGTATAAGATATGGGCTCTACGGTGGGATATCAAGCTTCTCACTTTAGTCTATTCGGTAAGTTCGGCTTTCATCCTAAGATCTCTGGCCTGCCCATTGACAGCTTGCTTGATGGCTAGTCATCTCTCGTCTGAAATTCATAGCTCATGTCCAGCAGATGAATCAAGGTAAGGTTTTGCAATCTGAAAGTATCATTTACTCATGCAATTACAAGTTTGGAGTCTCCATGGACTTGCAACTTGTTCACATTTTAGTCTACTGTCAACACCAACGGTGCTTCTAGGTCCTATAAATCTATCCAGTGGTTACTGCCTCTGCTCAATCTTAATTTTGAAAGAAAAACTTATGCTATCAACCAAAAATAAACACCTCCAACATCTCTACGTTCTGGATTCTCCAGGTTCCCACCAACTCCGGGTTGCAAAACGACTTGTAGAACTTGACCCTGCTCGCACACTCCCCCTTCCAATGTTTGGGAACGGACCTCAGCCACTTTTGCATTTAATGTCAGTCCCCAATTTAACTATCTAATCATTAGATAGTTAAATTTCTGAACTTTTTGCAGACTGGAAAGAGTTGGTATAAGATATGGACTCTAGGGTGGGATTCTATTTGGTAAGTTCGGCTTTAATGACTATATAAGTTGAAAACTGGATTTACTGTAAATTATAGTAATATAGATGCACACTGAGCGTTCGGTAGGCTTACCGGCTTACCTCCACTGCACAGGTAGCCTACCGGCTTACCTCTACTGCACAGGGGCTCCAGCGAATGCTCCAAGACGGCGAATGCTCCTCTATTGCACAGCTCCAAGACGGCGAATGCTCCTCTATTGCACATGCGCTCCAGTGAATGCTCCAAGACGAATGGGGCGAATGCTCCAGGACGGCACAGGAAGAAGCAAAATTGGAAACTGAGCTGTGTCAGGTATCTCCTCCACCACTACTCCTCGGCGCCTAACAGACTACTGCTCTGCCGCTAACAAACTCTTCCACGTGTGTCCTCCACGCTTCCACGTATCTCCTCCACGCTTTCTCCTCCACTGCCACATCTCCTAACAGACTCCACATATCCACTTATCTCCTCCACGCTTTCTCCTCCACTGCCACATCTCCTAACAGACTCCACATATCTCCTAGTCGGTGGCTAACCACTCCTCAAGCGTGCTCCTCGGTGGCTAACCACTCCTCAAGCGTGCTCCTCCACCGCCACGTTTCTTAACAGACTCCACATATCTCCTAACTCTACCGCTAACTGCTAAATCTACGACTAGTTAACCTAGTTAAAAGATGAGACGATTCAAATCATCTGGATCATACACTTGGCATGAGACGATTCAAATCATCTGGATCATACACTTGGCATGTTTTTGCTGGATCTTGATGATCCACTCAAACAAGTCCATCCCCAAAAATATCATTGATATAAACGCCTATCAACGTAAATATCCACATTGGCATGCCTACTTTGAACACCACATGCACTGTTAGGCCCATTTATTCCTATTTCAGCGAAGTATGGAGGCGATCCAATTCTAGGTTTATCGCCTCAGCGTTGGGAGGACGGATGGAAGGATTGGACTCTTTCTAGAAATGGTTTCACTCACTCCTTTTAAGATTGTTTGATATGAAATGTCTTTGAAAGTGGACAAAATCAATGTCAAAGATTAAATATTTAAATATCCAAATCAGACTAATCAAGAAATTCTTGCCAAAGTTATTATGTAACAGGAATGGATGATGTAACTCTAGAATATTCTGAAAGACGTAAACAAGCAGAAATCATGGCACAACTTGTGCGCAAACAACCACTGAAGAATTATCTTTTCTGCAAATGTGTGTTTTGTTGAAGTAAACAAATTTAGATGGCGTGAAGGATATGGTTGTTGCTCAAGTTAAAAAGTAGTTGGCTTCCATAGTAAATGGCACATGAAAGAAATCTAACGACTGATAAATTGCACAAAGGAGGCTTACTCTATTTCATCTTAATGTCCCAATAGCAGATCCATGGCTTTACAAATGGATCGTACACCTCCACCCATTACTTGCAACAACATGTTGTTGTCCCAATCTTGGCTATGAAAGGTGTTTTAATATCTCATGTATGCCAACACTAATATCACTTTTTATGCATTGGACAATGAGGTTTACTTGTGAGGCAATATATTTTGCTTAAATCTAGAGTCATAATACCACTACCAATTGGAATTTATCTTGCTATGTTTGAAGGAAATGAAAAGAAATGAACGAAAACCTAATAAGAAGAGTTTAATATTGGTGGTATGGGCGTCACAAAATAATGGTCAAAGGATACGTCTAGCTTTTGTTCATTTCCATGAATATCTAGAATGATCATAGCCTTAATTTTCTTATAACCGATAATCGAACAATTAATGAAATTGTTGTCCAACCAACTCGCAGAGAAGTTTCCTCGATAACTATCTATTTGTCAACTCCCTCTATTCTTCTCGAGATACTGGTATTTCCTTATATATATAATGCCTAGTTTTAACATCACAACTTCCTTCTCTCAGTATACATGCGGATTCTATTTCTACCGGTTGGGTAAGTGATAATGAATTGGATTGCAATATGCATTGTTTAGTTTGCATGCACCTCTCTTCAGATTTGTGTTCGGATCTCTAGGGCGATGTTGGGTATTGAACTTTGATTGTATTTGCAATGCCCAGCCCTTTCTTTTTGCATTCAGAGCTCGACATAGTTCAGTTTTTGTTGGATTCATGTGCCATGAGATCCATACTTATGTTGGGTGTTGATCACTGTATGTTTTATCAATATCATGTTATTGGTAGTGATTCAAGGAGCATTGAAGCTGTATCAAAGCTTGTATCTTTTCTGATTTCTCAGTTTACATCTCTTTAGATTTATCTTAGGATCTTAGAGCCCTGTTGAGTATTGAACCTTCGATGTGAAGCTATGAAGATTTATTGCGTGTTGAACCTTGAATATTCCTTTTATTTCCATTATATTTGTATGTTGCAACTCTATACATTGCTCTATATTGAAACTTGTTTATTTGTGATGGTGGATTATGCTTGCATTGTTTAATTACATCAATAGGTGTTTTTATTTGAGATTTTGGGGTGAACTTAAACACCTATTTTTTTTCTAAATTGCACGAGTCTGAGACAAGTGTACTACCTAGAGGGAAAGAACAAGTAATTTATAGCTTATTAGTGACACTTACTTGTGGCCTATCGAAGTTCACCAATCATAAGCTAAGTGGTTGTGCTAGTTGATATGTTTCCCTTAAGCCTATGCCACTAGATTTTTTATGCAAGATAAATCATTTGTTAGATAGAAAATCACATTATAAAAATTGTTGAAGGTAGATGGCTAGAGGTTACACTCTTATGGTTCCTTAGCCAAACAACTTTCCTAACAATTGGATAGTGATTGAGTGCATCAACCCTTTTGTCATTGGCATGTCTACTATTCTAGTTGTCTTGCCTTCTTTCCTACACTATCCCATCTTGAAAGTTGAATCAAACTTTGACATCTGTGGTTTATCTCACAAAAGCTTTCTACGTCCAATAAAGTTCAATACTTGACCTCTCATCTACTCCCTCCACAGGGAATGCAAGCTGAAACAATAATGCATTTACAGTAGAAAGTGAATGAGATTACAAAAGAGAGTTCCCCAACTCAAAGGAGATACCGAGATGTGCACCAGTTTTGTTCATAGTTATGGAGATTAAAACTTAACTGCGCGAAGGATAAAATAAATGAACTCTAGGTTGGAATTTTGAGATAAAATATTTAACTGCGCCATTTATAGTCAAGAAATTAATTGGTTAATCACTTAAGACAAAGTATAAATACAATTTATTATGTTTATGATGAATCTAGATAAGGGTTCGAAACATTGACTCAAAAATGACAACGATTATATTCTATAAGCCTATTATTCAAATATTATTCACCTTAGATCTATAATTGCAATTTATTGTTAAAAAGAAAACTTTTTCAAATGGAGAGAATGTAGCCATAAATAATTTGGTTTAACTATGCATAAATTACGTAATGCAAATTTTACGTTGAAATATTTCAAGTAGCTTCGAGCCATATGCCTTTCCTATTTCCCTCCCTCATTCTTTTTACCGAACACGGACATAAATAATTTTTATGAGCCCGTAGATATTGGTTCGGCAATTCACCAATATAGGAAGGACATTTCAATTCTTTTAAATCATCATGGAACCGTTAGCTTAGCTTGTGTGTAGTTTAGAAACCAAGTAAATCAAATTTCGTTTCTTAGTGATAGATATATTATTATGGTTTATCATAGTAAGAAAATATATTTATATGTAAAGATTGTTTCATACTAAAAAATATAATTTATATGTAATAACTTTTTTTATAAAATATACTATGGAAAAATAAAAAATAATTGAACTACTAGTTTGTATGTAGTTTAGAAACTAAGCAAAATATTTTTATTATTATTAATGATAGATATATTATTATGGTTCACCATAGTGCATGTAAATGTGAATGTGAAGTACATTTAAGTCATATTTTTCAAAGTCGTTGATTCACATTCCATTATTTTAGTCTTCATATGTCTCTTATAGGTTGATAGAACTTGTTTTCTTTTTGTTTTGGAACCAAAACATTAAATAGTAATACAATCTAAGTTACATAAACTTATAATTATAGTTTGGGTCCTCAAAGCACTTCAAGTTCAAACTACCTTTGTTTCAATTCATTAGCATTATTCATGGTGTTTGTGTTGATGAAATTAATGTTCCACTATGTGTACTCAATCTCAAATTTGTGGAAATTAGTGTCATGATTAATGTATGGCTTGAAGGGTTTGTCATTAATGAGGTGGGTACTTAATGGTATGTCATTAAGGCTAGTGTTGGGTGCTTAATATGTATAGAATACCTCTTGAATCTTGAGCCTCTTCATCTCAGATAGAGAAAAATGTAGACTATGTATATGTTTGTTTGTTTGTTTGTTTTTTTCTTCAGAATTGTAAATTAGACAACTACCCACCACTTTATTTATAGATGGCATTGCTCTTCAACCTTACTAATTTATATTGTATTTAATATATGATTTTCTTAACGTTTTGGCAAATATCTATGAAAAAATTACTAGGACACATTTCATACTCGGTATGCTTCATTTGCAGTACCATGTTGGTCTAGAACTTATGTTGAACCAGTGTTGCAAAGTTAGTGTTGGAATCTTAATAAGCATAGAGCTATGCTTGGAGAATGAATCTCGTCATCTCAAATAGAAAAAAAATGGAATTTTTAATGTCTTTTTTAAAATTGAAAATTACACAATTGACCACTTACTTTCTTTGTCGATGGTGTTTCTCTACAACCCTACTAACTTATATAGAATTTTGTATATACCTTTCTTAACTTTTTGGCAGGCCTTATATATTAGTCTTAGAGATTGCTCACAATTTTATCACCGATGCAAGAGTTTTTTTTAATACCTAATGTTTTGTGTGGCACTTCCAATTGACTTGTAAATCTGTTTTTCTGAATATAAATCAACTACAAATTATATTAGAAAATATATTTATTTCTTAATTGTTGTCATCTAAATTTTGATAATTTCTATATGTTTTGTTCAAAGTATTTGTTTTGTTGAAATGTTTGATTTGGATTCAAATAATTTATGTGTATTTTAGTGAAGTGTTAGAGTAAATAATACTTCTCTCGATATTACTATCATTGGCTAGTAGAGTTTCCTTTGGAATGGGAAAAATACTATAACATAATTCTACAACCAACATTTTTTAATAAATTGTCAAATTCATCTCATCGGCTTATGTGGCCTTCTCACTAGGTTCTTCCTTGCTTGTTGTTTCATCTAGTTTTGTTCCAATATAAGATTGTTCTTAAGAAGTTGTTCAGAGTATATAGAATTAAGGTTGTCTCAAAGAAGTTGAAGGGTATCTTGAATCTTTTGTCTATGAGTTGCAATTATTCAAAACCTTAATGCTAGTAGGAGTCAAGTGTTAAGTTTTGGAAATGTATAGTCATAAATTACTTCAAAAGGGGTCATCTTGGATTTTGCATGGTGGAAGTGTTATACCACCATTTTCTTAGGGTTACCATTTAATCTATTATGATTGTTTATTGGTAGCTTAGCAATGAAAGTAACCTTCAAGGGACTTGTTCAAAACCTCTATTTGGCCACTTGTTTGTAGATGATAGGTAGATCTCATAGATAATTGGGTGTTATGGATATTAATGAACTCTTTCTAGGAATCCCTCCTGAATTTACGATTATTTTCGAATACAATAACCTTAGGAAATTCATGAAGGAAAAAAATTGCAATTTGGCTAGATTTGGAATTGGATTGAACTATATCTAGTAAGTCTATTAATAATAACCAAGATGGCATATTTTCCTTCGTATTTGAAAAAAATTGTAATATGAGATAATAAGATAAGATAAGATTATGTTATTAATATCTAAGGAATAGATCACAACTAGTTTAATCATTAATGGAACTTCAAGGGTACTAACTCAATGGAAGAGCACCTGCCTTACATGAAAGAGGTTGGTGGTTCGATTCCTCTATGCCCTATCTACAAAAATCAGTGAAAAAAATACTAGTACAAAATGAGAGATAAGTGACCAAAAACTGACCAAAATTCGCATATAAACAACCACTTTTGAGTTGGCGACCAATGGTCCAATATCTTATCACATGACCAAAAAGGTGGTCGATTTAGTTTGGTCCTTTATAGCTTGTCTTGTAGTCATATATTTGGTCATTAATTACACCAATTAATGAACAAATATATGACTAGAAGATAAGCTATAAATGACCAAACTAAATACGACCACCTTTTTGGTCGTGTGATAAGATACTAGAAATTCGCTACCACTAGTCGCCAACTCAAAAGTGGTCGTTTATATGAGAATTTGGGTCATTTTTGTCACTTTTATCTCATTTTGTACTAGTGGTTTAATGTAATATAATCCTGAATTTTTCTGTTGCCCTTTCATATAAAGAAAATGAGGAAAAACACATAGAGTATTATTTATCCATAACAAAACCATTAGATGGATCTCCCAAAGAAAAACCAAGTAAAAGCATGTAAATTTTATTCATCCAATATTTTTCTATCATAAGGCATTCTCTTCACATGATAAAAATCAAAACTTTCTCAAAGATGCCCAAACATTTTTCTTTAGTATGACTCTATACACTTGCAAAAATGTGTGCCTACATCGATTGATGTTGACCCCAATTCCTCTTTAATTTGTACGAGCTACAAAGGTGAAAATACAGAATATGGAAATAAAGGAGTGTATGAAAAATTGCTTCAGAAAAGATAGGAAGACGTGGGAAGACCAGATTTTCATGGTATGACTATTGTGAAAGCACCTCATTATATTTTTTAAATCACTCAGATGTACAACGAACACCTATCTTGATTTGGCCATGAATATGCAGACACACAACCAGGTCAAAGAAATCATCCTCAAGTATATAACAGAACAAGGTTTGAGTCCCTAAACACTCAAGTTTTCACATGAAACTCTATTTCACATCTTGAACTTTATTAGTCCCTCTAAAGTAACCAAATATTGGAAGTGAGAATTAGTGTGGATAGAACCACTATCATATCCGCAATAAAAGTGTCTTTAGTTTCTCCACTAAGCACATGCAAAGAGAAAACCATTGAAAATTCTAGGATTTTTTTTTTTTTTTTTTTATATCTCATATGAACTTCAAAATGGGGAAAAGAGACAAACTTTGAAAAAATGAACTGGGTAAATACCTGTGATGATTTGTCATCACTTGGGCCATTCAACATGTTAGACATTTTACTACTTCAATAATAGAACTAGTTTGGTTCACCTACAACAAGTTGAAGAAAATGTATTAAGCATTATATCTCACATCAATATCAAATAATAACTAATATGGGTCACTATATTTGTCTTCAATAAAAGAGCATTACAATATTTTTCATTGGCCTTTCCAACATGTTGCAATAATATAAGTGTATATGTCAAAGAAAATTAAAACAAAACTAGAAAAAAATACCTTCCAGTAAAATAACATTGCCAATTTTTTCATTGATGGCCTTTCCAACACACTAATCCAATATAAGTGTATATGTTAAAGGAAAATGGAACAAAAATGGAAAAAATAAGATTACAATGATTTATGTGAGTTCCAAAAGATGATTCCAACCAAAGGAATGCAAATCCTAGTATAGATCTAAGGAATTGGATGCACAAATAAAAAATATTGATGAATAAAATGAAAGCATGTCAAACAAAGTAAGTACATTGTATTTGTCACCATAGATCATCTCCAATGGTCTGCACCTTTTCCTCAATTATGGTTGTAAATTGGGCATAGTGAGCCAATAATCTTGATCGAATGGGTCCTCTATGGAAACAACTAGATAATCCTCAAAAAATTATTTGTAAAGCTTGATCAAATGAGATCCTGATATCTTCCTACTACCATTATTATTCTGTAGCAACCCAATTTCAAGGCAATAAGACAGAAAAAACATATCCAAATAAATAACACTATTTCATATTGTTCTTGAATAATTATGCGAAGTAATCATTTTCACAACCCACAGTGGACATGAAAAGATGGGAGTACATTTTTCTCCATGATGCCATTTAAATATACAAAGTCTAGACTCGAGGAAAACATAATTGATAACAGACTTGCATTAAACACAATAATAGATTCAACATCATATAAAATATATAATACTGCTATCATTATTCCCTAAACCCCATCATGGGAAATACCATAATAAAACCCAACTACAAGTTGTAGTCTATAAAAGATGGAATAGAAATATTCCATGTGAAGATGCTGCCAAAGAAAATGCTGTCTCATTGACAGATCTGAATTACATGCAATAATAATTCAAGAATCCATGCAACCTCAAAAAATTATATTTATTCAAGGTGTATATTCAAATCATGTTCTCTCATGAAATATCATCCAAGAAGCACTACTTGGATATGATTAAGAGACTTGTCCCCTCCTCCACAAGATACAAAGTCTAAGAAATCTTCACGGGATAGGTAGAGGTATCTCTTTATTCATTAAACGAGTTTGCTTCTATGATATTTAAGTATTTTCTTCTTTCTTTTGACATTACAATCCCAAATTCATGTTTCCCATTTTAGTTTATCAGTGATTAGACACACATGTGAAACATCTTTATAGAGTACACATATGGGTATGGTTGGTGGCACTACAATAAGGAACACTCCAATCCACTCTCCAATATTTTTATCAACTGTTGAAGCTACCAGAAGATGGTAAGATAGGAGAAATATAACAACCTATGCATGAGAATAGGTATAAAGTGAATAACATACCAAACTCCATATTTCTAATGGTCAATGTATCCCAAACTCTATTCTCATGATTGGATACTTTGTCTTTTCATGAAGATATTAACTAGGATACATAAGGTAAATGGATTTCTCTATGAATTTATTTCTCATTTTTCTCCAGGTGGGATGAGTAAGGGATTCTAATTAGGATCTCTTATTGTTTACAAGGAATGGAATATCTCAAGCAATAACAGTCATGTTCCTTCTCCATGCTTTAAATAATTTTTTCCCTCTTTTTTGGTTATTGGAAATATGAAATAACACCCCTCTTATGAAAATGATCCCTTGGATAAAATGGATATTGGAATATAATACATACAGTGGTAGTGAGACAAATGATGGTAGGTAGAAAGGACACTAGTGATGGTGGATTCCAAGTGTAGTAGAAGTTTTATATGGGAATAAATATAAGCACTTGGACCCTCTCATGGAAAACAAACTCAGAGATCATATATCAAAAAAGTAGTAGAAATATATATCTACAGCTTCAAATAAGAGAGAGGGTATTTATAATTCAACATAACATAGAAGGGAGGAAAGGATAGGGACGAAGAGGTTCAAGTCCTTCCAAATTTAAAGAGAATCTTATAAAGAGTTTGGACATGTCCAAAGAATATAATATATACCACTAGAGGTGGAAGAAGTGGGTGTATAAAAACTAAGATTCAATCAACAAGGAATGATGGTTGGGGCACAATCAATGAGTCGTTGGGACCAATGCCAACAACAAAATAAGTAGATCCAAAGATTGAAATGTAAAGAATGGGAAAGTCTGATGAGAAATGAGAAAGGAATATACCATGATTCAAAAGAGCTTAAAAAGGATCAGTAACCACAAACAACCAATCTTATAACAAGTCCTACATAAGAGGTAGAGAAAGATCTGCAATTTAAAATTTGAAACATAAAAGAAACACATGCATGCACCTTCCATAATTATAGTAGCAGTAATGATAAAAGTTAGCACAATAGGTCACCACTACACCTCATGAGGAACTGTTAGATGCATTCAATGAATATACACTCTTTTCTTGTGTCTTATCTGGTGGTAAAAGATGATGCATGTGAAAAGGACAAATTACAAACAGATTCAAGGGATCTTGTTGAAACACCTAATCCAAGTCATGATACCTTAACTACAATATGCACCATGTCTCGGTACCCAACGATAATATTGACCCATTGTAGGAGGTATAGTACAATTTAAGGAAGTTCTTGCCAAGAAAAATCACTAGTACAAAATGAGAAATAATTGACCAGGTGACCTAAGAATTTGGTCACCATGTTTTTTTCAAGGGATAAATCACCAAAATTGAGAAATTTTAAGTGAACTAACTAAAAATGACCAAGATAAATGACCAATTTGGTCATGGGATAAGAACTAAACTAAAAATGACAAAGATAAATGACTAATTCGGTCACAGGATAAGATTTAAACTAAAAATGATCACATAAAAATTGGTCATTTATTTGGTCATTTTAGTTGTGCCACTCTAAAAATGGAAAATTACAATTTTGAGGGGGTCTCAGAATCCATATGCAATGTTAACATTTAGTAAATTTTAATATTGTATATCATAGATTAGGAGACACGAGTGATCATGTAAATTGTGTCACTTGATGCAAACAATTCAGGTAAAAAATTGTAATTTGAGCCGTGACACAATCTACATGATCATATAACGATGTATATCACTAAATTAAACACCAAATTTATCATCTACATGATATGTTGATAAGAGACGTAATTATTATACCCATCATTAACGTCATAATATTCATAGGCATAATTTTGTAATGACCATGTACTATATCAATCAGGGTCACACCATCTAGCTAACAACTCCCACAACGTCACCTCCCGTCAATTTACCTGGTCAACTGGATTTCAAATTAATGGGATTTTGAACAAGGAGATCCATCAATGCAAAATATATGAATATGTTGCAACCTTTTGGTCAGTTAATTGCTAATTCATTAGATAAGAAATATAGGTCTATAATTCCATTTGTAATGAGGTAAACCACTACACACTCTTTATCTTTATTTTCTCTAATTATAACAAGGATCCACTTCAAATTGAGGGTCACATGATGTCTTACTATCATGTCCCATTTTCTATCTAAAATTAATTCTATTTAACTCAATGAAGCCCCTTTTTGGCCATGCTCCTTGCATTATGTAACCTATGTAAGGGATACAAAAAGGATTGAAATGAGAGAGCTAAGAATATGTATGTATGGAAAAATAAAACATTACTATATAAAAACCCAAACAATATATGTTAATATATAATATATTTATAATATAACATTGTAAATAAAAATAAAATAAAATAAATCTCACATATATATGTAAAAACAATATATATATATATATATATATATTGAAAAAATAAAATGAAATATAAAAAACACAATTTATAATATTAAAAAATACAATATCAAAAATTCATAAACATGACAAAGCAAAGCAAAACCCAGATTGCAGGTCGAGAAAACTGCTTTTAGAACCGTGCATTTTGTCGGACGTCTGTGTGTTCGGAGCAATATGAGGCTAGTGTTAAGAAAAAAACAATACAATGAAAAATATGCAACCAAGGTTAACGCTTGATTGGTGGAGGAGTTGGTTTCTGAAGTGTAGTGAGATTGGGATGGACTATGTGGGAATTCAACCTGACTATGTGGACATTCGGTGGTGTTATGAATTCACTACCAGCGTAATAAGAGTTGTAATTGGTACCAAAATTTTGTTTTTGGCGGGAGTGAAGTGGGTTTATTTATGTTTGAGAGGAATTTCGAATGAATTCAATTCAAAATCAAGGTTTTGGTCATTTAATATCAACTCACGTAGGTTGGAAATTGAGTTTAGGGTTTGGAAAATTCACTGTATAGTTGGAATTCTTGCAATGGAGAAAAACACGGCACTAGAGAGAACTGTTATACATATTTCTTGTCATCATAATATATTGAGAATAAAGAATCAAAAATTTCCTCCATTCCCCAAGTTATGGAGTTGAAATTGGACTTGGATCAGTGATTTAAAGCCTTTGTCCACCACCGCACTTTCCTTGTTGACCAAGTGCGTTACGTAAGTCTGTAACTCTTGTTTTCCATGCACAAAAAGCAGTGCCACTGCCATTTTCCTTTGTACAATGAGTGATGCCCTATTTGTAATGCTCTGTCATAGTTGACAAAGAGTGGTGCTCAAGTTTTGAAGCTAAAAAGAGAAGTTTCACAAATCTTCTCAAACCTCAGATTCGTGGCAACCTAATCCCTAGACTCTTGGACTACTTGGACTCGATATCCCTCCTTATAGTATCTACCCTTTACCTCATCCACAATAATCTCAACCATCCCTATCCTTCCATGGCTATAAATCTTGGCTCATCCCCCATGGGTAAAGGGAGGAATATTATGCTACAACACCAAAATTCTGGCCAAATCTAGACAAGGAGAGTAGGCATTAGGTGGACAATTTGAAGCTTTGGAGGCAAGATATTACTTGAGAAGAGACTTCTCAACATTAAGTCTCTTGGTTGTAATCTCTCTCTTATTCGATTAGTCCAATGAAATTTCCTTTCTTGCGAAATACATTGTGTACTGATCACTTGTTTCGTTATTGAATTCCTTAGTCATCAATATATGATTATATATCGTAATTTGTACTTTAAATCTTATATGCTTTTGTGGTGTGTTTCTTGCAGGTAAAACTGTGGAGATCTAGCGTTCTAGAAGGCTGGTACATTACATTGTGTTATAGGTGAAAGATCCATTCCAAGCATCTATCAATCTTAGGGGAAATGCTTCTCATTGTTGTAACTCATTTGTTCTAGTTGTAAGGACTTTAGGCTAGGGAAGTAGCTTCTATCTGCAGAATGTGAGAATTTACAGCAACAAATATGGTGACCATACTGGGGAGAGTGTCTAGAAATTATGTTCTTTCTTGATTCTTAGTTATTTCCTCTGTTTCAAACTTTAGTTTCTCCATTAATCAGATCTACTAGTTGTTTAGTTGGATTTGGTTTGAAACTGAACATATTTGCTTAGATCTGTCCAGATCTGCCTCATATGCTTTATTTGTTGGATTTTTATCATCATTTGATGCCAGTAAATTGAGATCTAACATTTTTTCGCTTTTTGTCTTGATTTGGGAATTGCAAGCGTCACCTCGCTTCGGTAATGTACCAAAGGCGGTTGTTGCACTTTCTGTAGAGGAAACAAGCGGTGCCATTGCTCTGATCCAGTGGACAAAAGGAGTTACTATCGCTCTGTTTCTGTTGACCTCAAGCATTATGAGACTAGTAACGCTCTGTACAACACCTCCAGCAAGCGATGGCATGTAGGGTTTTAATCCCAATGCATTTTTCAAATTCGACATTTCTATTTTTTTATTTTTGGACTTGATTCTGGTTTGTTACTGTTAGTTTCATGTTTGAATTGAAATCTGAGTGTTGAATTAGGCTTGGTTAGGGCTACACCTCCAAAAACTAGCTGAAATAGCTTGTGTGCTTCCTGTAATTTTTTATTTTGGTTAAAGAAGGATTCTAAAAAGGAAGTGTAGATCCAGATCTATGAGTTTATGTTTAATCAAATTGAAAGAAACTAGATTTGCTTTTAATTTCTTCGTTAGTTTGATTTGAGTAGTTTTCAATCTTTGATTTTGAAAATTAAGAGAAAGGTGTTAGGGTACACAGGGTACTCCCAAAGGACCGAACACCAAGAATAGTTGCTTCACACAAATAGATCACAGATCAATACACCAATGTTTGTCACGTGGTTAAAACCCTCGAGAGGGAAACAGTCCACGGCCCCGGCCAAATAGCTACTT
>LPNX010050607.1:43753-71433 GCA_001517045.1 Pseudotsuga menziesii
AAAAGAACAGAAACTAACTATTTAGATGCAAAGAGCTCGAAAAAAATATGCGGTTTTAAAAAAAACGGCACTTAAAACGGATTCCGGATGATGAAGTTATGCTTGATCAAAGGAAATGTTGAAGATGTCCCCAATAGTGACGTGGCAGATATTAACTTGACCAGTTAAAAAAAAGAACCCCCCTCTTCCAAAGATCTACCTTTGACAATCAATTTTACAATAAAGTTGCTTTGAAGTGAATCACTTTTGTAGAATAAGTGAGATTCACTTTTACAATAATGTATAGTGCGGCAATAATTTAAAAGACTTAAGTGACTCACTTTGATTTTATTTTATTAATGTGAGATGCACTTTTACAATAAAGTAACTTGAAAAATAGAAATTGCATGCACTAAAAAGTAACTTGATGAGACTTGAACTCAAGACTTATCAAGATGTAAAGCAACTTTGGACCAAGGGAGATAAGTTTAAAAGGTACGTAAAAGGATGGAAAGAGGAAGGGGGTTTTTTTTTTTTTTTTTACTCTTCTCTCTCGTTTTCCGTGCTTGCTTTCCTTTCCTGCAAATCACAAAAAAACGAAAAACAAATTTTTTTTTTTCCACACAATGGGGTTAGATCTTGGTTAGCTTATCCGGAAAGTCTAACTTTTCAAGTTTTCTCGCTGTTTCTGATTTGCCGTGATCGCACAAGGTGCACGGCAAAGAGCATACGTAGCCGAGAAGACAAGAAAAAAAACTTTCCCTCACTGTTTCTGATTTGCTGCGATCGCGCAAGGTGCACGGCAAAGAGCATACGCAGCCAGGGAACACAACAGTCCGAGACTAAAAAAAATATCTTATAATAAACTGATAAAATTTGAGATATTTAAAAAAAACAAAACCGTCACTGTAACATTATACCTTCAGATTTGCCGAAATGGGTGTTTCTGGAACAAACGGAAATAGTTTTCGGTGAAACGAAAACTATTTCCCAATGGAAACGACGCTCCGGACGCAATGGAACAGCTCCCACAGGCCACAAATGCACAGAAAAACCAGAACCAGAAACCCTTTTAAAGTTTCGGCAACACCGGTTCCAGATCTTCATCAAAACCGAAAGCGGCTCTTCATAAAAACTCTGATACCATGTTAGGGTACACAGGGTACTCCCAAAGGACCGAACACCAAGAATAGCTTCTTCACACAAATAGATCACAGATCAATACACCAATGTTTGTCACGTGGTTAAAACCCTCGAGAGGGAAACAGTCCACGGCCTCGGCCAAATAGCTACTTCGGAGCAATTTATTATGCAAAAGAAAGAAAGTTACATGAGCTTCTAATAATCGATCAACTAGCCAAGGACCCTCTATGCTATTTAAATAGAGATCATAGACCAATCGGGTGTTAAGCCACGGATCAATGGTAGGTATGATCTAAGAGAAGTTGAACCGTCGGATCACTCTATGTCTAGAACATATCGTGACCGTCGGATTAGAATATTTACAAATGCATACTAATGCATACTAAAGAAACACACTTTTACCTAATGGATATATTACACAAGTTGATCTTAACTAACTCCTAAGTGTCTAAATATCCTAACAAAAGGTCTAGGTTAGGATTAGATACTGGTCGATAGAGACTTGAATGGTTTTTCAAACCCTCAATTGTTTGCAGTATTCTTGTTTCTTAAGCGCTCTTACTCTCAAACAAAAGGAAAAGTGTGTTGTGTACTTCTTAGTTTCATTTTTGAAGAAAATTGGAAAATATAGTGTGTTGAGGAGTTATCTTAGCTTTTTCTTTCAAAAAGAGATCTTTGTTTTTCCTTTCCATAACTTTGCTTTTGAATTCATGTTGTGCTTGTAATAGATTTTAAGATTTAGTTCTTTTTCATTTTCTTGGGATTTAGCCTTTTTCGGATAAAGTAGAAATCGAACCTCTCTAAGTACAGAATTTTGCGAAAGTGAAAGGAAAAATTTGCACAATCATTCTGCATGGTTTTACTTTTATGTACTAACCTCATGCATTCACTTAACTGCAAAGATAAAATCAAGCGCTAGAATTAGGTTAAAATTTTTAGAAAGGTGTGATATGTTAGAGACGTGTTTCGACATCTTTAAGTGTAGGAGCTATCATTTTTTTCCTGCACTGCATCCTGGGGAGCATGTGTTTCTTCCATGTACCTCTGGTATACAGAACAAAATTTCATGTACCCTTGAGGTATATAGAAAGGTACTTCATGTACTCAGTTGTATATCGGAAGGCCCCTTTCAAACGGTTGTGCATTAGACAACACTACTACAAAGTGGATCTTCCACGTACCTTGCATATATAGGGAGACACTTTTAGGGATCCTGAGACCATCTGAGCATAGCCCTTTGACTGTCCTATCATCGCAATACACTGAGAACAACACTTGAGGATATTACTATGCACGTACCATCTAGGTAGTCGGGTATTCAGGAAAGGGTATGGTCCTAATCCTCCTTGTCGTGCTCTACTGTTGGACCCTACGGTAGATAGCGAGTTGTGGTGGTTTTACAATCCGGTGAGGATCCTAACTTTTTTTCCACTCCTATCACAAGTTATTATTATTTATTTAGCTTGAGTAGGGTTTGTTGCTTGCTTAGATTGATACTTTTACCTTTGAGATCAGTTTGATTTTTATAAACTATTTTATTTCTCATGGAGGAGGTCCCATCGGTTACAAGTATTATCACCGAAAAATCCTTTGACTCAAACTCCCATGGAAAGAGACATGGAGAACCATTCTAAGTCAAGTAGTAATTCTATTCGAGAATTGGAAGGATTTCCAGTTGAGGAGGAAGTAGTTCAATCTCCTCGTCCCAATGCTCCCTTAACGGATCTTTCAGGACCACCATGAGTGGAGAAAACCTCATCTCAAAATGCCTCTTTTGTCATCTGGACTCCGTCTGGAGCTGATATCCATCAGTTTCAGCTTGATGAGATAGTAGATCCCATATTTGGTATTAATGCTCCATTTTGGGAAACTACCCTTGGTTAAGCTATCTATTAGTTTGGTACTACTACTACTACCGTGAATGTGCCAGCTATGGAGTTGACCCCAAATTATAGAAGATATTTCTCCTACCTTCCACCTAGATATATTTTAGGTATGTCATTGAATATTCCTTCTAGTGTTGTTCCAGTTAATCCTCCATCTGCACCTACGGTTTCTAAACTTTCCACTCCATCCAAAGTGCCTCAGTCAGCTTATAATCCTTTGCCAAATCCTCTTGTGGGAGTAGCTCCTATGCCTTCCATGGTTTTGTCAAATGTTGGGAGTCAATTTTCCCCTCCTACATCCCAACCATATATGGGTTCTTATGTTCTTGTTCTACATAATATATCACATTGTCCCGCTCTAGCTGTTGGGACCAATGGTCATTCTGGTATTGGTCCTGCTTCACATCCTCCTACATCATCTTGGGTCCCTCCACAACAACCTAACATTGGTAGTCAATACCTTAGTGGGGCACATTTCCCCTTATCCTGGAGTAGTTACCAACCAATGGGATCAACCTACTTACAGGCCTCAAACTGGACCAAACTAGGTGAAACCACCCTTTATGGGTCAAAATGATCCTAAGTATCAACAATTTGGTGGGTTTTATGGTCAACCTCAATAGACCTTTGGTCCTACAAAGTTTGGCTTTACCTTATAAGTATTATAATACCCCCAACCCAATCAACAAATTATATTTTTGTCTACATTGGAATTACCTGACCTATCCATTAATAAACGATCCTATCCAACATGATCCATTTTGTCCTACTATCTTAGTCAAACACCCATCAAACATCCCAAAGTTTGATGGTAAACAAGGTGAAGATCCCAAAAATCATGTGATGAATTTCCATTTGTGGTGTTCATTGAATTCCCATATGGATGATTCTATCTGATTGAGACTCTTCCAAAGGACTTTAACCAGCACGACCACAAAATGGTACATTGAACTTCTGCAACATTCGTTTATGGATTCTAACTCTTTGGAAACAATATTTCTAACTCATTTCCAGTTACCTATCCCGTATGAGACTGGTATAGATCTTTTGACCTCTCTTTGACAAAATACCTCCACTCACATATCTAATCATATCCATGAATGGAGGAGGTGCCGAAGGTTAATCAAGGCTCCCATTCCAGATGAACTTTTGGATGACTGGTTCACCAAGTCCTTGTTTCCATCTATTTCCTGAGATGTGGCCATGGGTGGTGCTATCATAAAAGAGCAGGATATTAGCCGAGCCCAATACTTAGAACTAGTCTAATCTCATTCCGAAACTTTATATGATTTAATTCCTCATGCTCCTCTCCCCATAACTGATCCCTCTAAACCACTTGCAAAGACTCCTGTTGATGGTGTTATTGGTACGATCCAACCTTCATCGACAATCAATCCTTCTAATCCATGAAGTGCTTCAACTACAACTCCTTTTACTCCTACGGTTTCCACCGAGGTGAATGCAAGTCAATCCTCACAATCACCTGGCAATAAGAGAAAAGGAAAAGGTAAGAATAAGAAACCTAGAAACTAGGAGGAGAGTACCAAAACATCTACCCTAGAGAATGATGCAAAACCTAAATGGGAGGTTAAGTATCCTTGCTTATTGTGTGGAGATGATCACTTCACGAAGGAGTGTCCTTGTCGTGAAGAGATTAATAAATTTTTGAACAGTAACCCCGCACCAGCAGTATTAACTGACCCCTTTCCATCCCAACGATAGTTTATTGACCATACATCTTTACATGGTTCTTCATCCACCACCAAAGATATTCGTATGATGTCCGTTGAAAAACTTTTGTTGACTACCAGAATTCAGACATATGATAAGACACCTAAGAAGAAATATGAGGGTACTCCTTCTGAGAAGACTCCTCCCATTAATCCTTCTCCTCCACTTTCCTCTAATGGTCCTCTCATTATTGAGAAACCTAGTTTTGACACAATCTTGCATCCCCGAAAGAGTACAATCTATAAAAACGCTTTCAATCCTAGTACTTGAGATGCCCAATTTTATTATGCAGTTAAATATTTAGCTCAAGCACCCTGTGCTATGTCCACGTTGGAAGTACTCCAAATTTTTCCTACACAACGCAAGAATTTGTTGTCAGCCTTAGGGGATTTTGATCCTGAGAAATTCACTACGATCACTCTTAACGTGGAGAATTATAAATAGAGGCTATCTCGTCAGCTTGTTTTTAGATTGCTACTAGAGTGATGGGTTGAAAGGTCCATCTTACCATTTTCAACAAAGGAGATTCCACAATGTCTTGTCTGTCTTAGTGTAAATCCATTTATTCTCTTGATTTGAATAAGTCACCAACCACGTTAAAATATTTTGACGGAAGAGGTTTTCAACCCCATGGTCTGCTTGCATATTTTTCCATCGAGCTGGGGGGAAAAACCATTTCTATCCTGGTAGAAGTGGTCGATGCTCCTCTTGATTACAATTTATTACTAGGAAGGAATTCATTCTATGCTATGATGGTCTTTGTGTCATTGTTCTTTCGCACACTCCAATTCCCACATCAAGGAAAAATTGTTACCATAGATCAGCTCGATTATTGCTCACCGGATATCACTACTTTTATGACAAACAATGTTCCAATGTTAGGGTAGGAACCTCCTCCCTTTCACTCTGTAAGAGTTGGGTTGTTGAAATATTCTTCACTCATAGGGGTATTTCCATCCATAACTTCCCCTCCTAGTATAGAAAATGCCACGATAAACATGATATCCTCCATGACCAGGGGCATGTTTAAGGGGAAAGAGATTGCTGAATCATCTTCTCTGAGTCCTCACGAATCCATGCATGAAACCATTCATTCCATTTCTGATGCCTACACAGATGATCATCATTTAGTAGAATCAGATCCTTACCATCTTCCCTATTGGATATATTCCCCTTCCCAACTTTAGATTATCTCTCATGTAATTTTCCATCATATGAGTTCATTATGAATATCATTAGTCCAGATGAATATTTATGGGAAGAATCTCATCATCGATCATCGTTTCTTCCTAATGCCAATTCAGTAGATTCCGATTTTGTTTCTCTGATCAATTCTGATATAGTCAAGTCTCTACAAACACTTGTATTATTGCAAGGTGTTGATTCTGAAGGGAATTTATCCAATATCACCAAAACAATTCCCCTCGATATATCTATCAAACCAGATGTTTTCAAGCACATTCACATAGGACAGAACAACTCGGCAATGGAAATTGAAGAATACCGAGTTCTTTTTAAGGAGTTCAATGATGTTTTTTCCAGGAATTATGAAGAAATTCCCAGGATTGATCCATCAATTGTCGTACATGAGATCAAGACATACCCAACAGCAAGACCTATTAGGAAGAAACTTCGCTAGGTCCACATGAGAAAAGATACAGCCATTAAAGCTGAAGTTGACAATATTTTGAAAGTTCGTTTTATTTATTACATTCCTTTAACCAAGTGGGTGTCTAATATTTTCCCTGTTTCCAAGAATCAGGGAACTATTAGGGTTTGTATTGATTTTAGGGACCTGACCAAAGATTGTCCAAAGGAAAAATTTCCTACCTCTCACATCGTTCAGATCATGAACAACTATGCTGGAAGGGTAATTTTTTCCTTTATGGATAGATTTTCTGGCTATAATCATATTGATATCTTACTTTCCGACTAGCACAAAATGACATTTATTTGTCTGTGGGGAACCTTTGTTTATCGAAAGTTGCCTTTCAGTTTGAAGAACGCTGGAGCTATCTTCCAACGAACAATGTCGTATGCTTTTCATGATATAAAACACATAGTGGAACCGTATCTAGATGACCTACCTGCTCATTCATAGTAGCGAGAAGACCATTTAGGGAATATTAGAATCATCTTCCTTTGATGTCATCATTATCGTATTCAACTCAATCCACACAAGTGTGTTTTTTGTGTTGAAGTTGGAATTTTACTTGGTTTCGTTGTTTCTAGGGATGGAATTTGAATTGATCCCTTAAAGATTGCTTCTATCGTGGCCTTACCACCTCTGACATATATAACTAAAATCCAAAGTTTGCAAGGGAAGGAAAAATTTCTTCGTCATTTTGTATGCAATTTTGTAGAAAAAACGCATGGCTACATGCGTCTCTTGAAAAAGAACACTCCCTTCCTTTGGGATGATCAGGCTCAAAGAGATTTTGATAATTTGAAACAAGCTATAACACACTCTCCTACCATGATTCACTCCCCAAATTATTCAAAATATTTGTTGCTTTACATTGCCACCTCCACTGCTACCATTGGCATGGTTCTAGTGCAGGAAGATCTAAATGACCAAGAACATGTGATATATTACCTCAATAAGAGTCTTCTTGACTCTGAAACTTGTTACTCACATGTAGAGAAGCTAGCCTTGGATACGGTCATCGATGTACACAATTTTCATCATTACATCCTACTTCGCACCATCATTATGCTTGCAGATCAAAACCCCATATACTATACTCTTACCCATCAGGTATTAGGGGGAAATATTCTTGTTGGATTGTCATCCTATAGGAATTTGATCTCAAATTTTCCAATACCACTTCCAAGAAGTCCATGGTCTTCATAGAGTTGATGTGTGACCTTCCTCGTGCTATCATGGAAGCTGATCCTAATGATTCATTTATAGGTAAATTCTTGTTCATGATAAGCACGACTGAGCCATGGTATGGATATTTGATCATATATCTCTAGACGCAAATATTTCAGCCCAATCTATCCCATGATATTCACCAATACATCCTTCACTGCGCTAAGTATTACCTCATTCTGAATGACACCTTATACCAGCATGGTATTGAATCCATTCTTCGATGATGTATTACCCATGACGAGGATGAACAAGTCATGAATTATTTCCAATAAAGAGCATGTGGTGGTCATCTTTCTGGGATGGATACAGCTCAGAAAATCCTTCACACTAGGTATTTTTGGCCCTCAATATTCAAAGATTGTCATGTGGCGGTTAAAAAATTCCCACATTGTCAGCTTTTCTATCCAAAGAAGCACACCCACCCTGGTCTGTTATAGCTCTTCATTTCATTGATCTTTTTTCCAAAATGGGGGATTGACTCTATGCATTGTAATCCTACCTCGGTTGGGCGACATGGTTACATTATTGTAGCCGTGGATTATTTCACAAAATGGGTTAAGGAAAGGCCTACATATGCATAGGATGGTAAGTATGTATCCCTCTTCCTATTCAATCATGTAAAAGCTAGGTTTGGAGTCCCACAATCCATAGTAACTGATGATGGATCTCATTTATGTAATCAGATGATGACTGAACTGAGTACCAAGTTGGGTTTTCGTCATGAAAACTTGACCCCCTACTACCCATAAGATAATGGCTAGGTCGAATCCATTAACAAAGTATTGAATACCATGCTTTGTAGTATGGTTGGATATCTCAAATCTAATTGGCACTTAAATCTCTTTCTTGCACTATGGGCTTATAGAACTTCAGTCAAAACAACAACTGGTTTCACGCCTTTTCAACTAGTATATGAACTAGAAACTGTCCTACCTATTGAGCGTGAAATTCCATCACTTAAGCTTGCAGTTGAGATTCTTACCAACACTTCTACCAAAGAAGAATGCTTTCTTTATCTTTTGAACCTTGATGAGTCTCTGGAGAGATGCTGCATTGGCTAGTGATTCGCATAAAAAATAGGTCAAGGATCAATATGATAAATCATTTCAACCTCGTGTTTTTAATGAAGGAGATCTGGTTCTAACCTACGATCAGAAACATGACAAACTTGGGAAAGGGAAGATTGAATCTATGTGTTAAGGTCCCTACATCATCAGTAAAGTCTTATAAAAGGGGACTATGAGCTTGTTGATTAGGATGGGATACCTTTCGGGAAACCTCGCAATGGGTTGTACCTGAAAAGGTGCTATGCTTGAGCTATCTTTTACGTTAGTACCTTGAATATATGTACAACTTTTGGATTTTAGTATGTTTTTTGTTATTTAATATTGGTTTTGAGTTCTTGTCAATACTGTTTATCCCATGTTTTGATTCTGCAAATCAAATCGATTTCTATGATTTTGCTGATGGTGCTTGTCATCACACTCTAAACCTTGCTCCAGATGCCTAGGTGTTATATTCCCAAGCTCATGACATAGTTAGTTCATGTGTGGTTTGTATAGGTTCGGCCACCAATAACATTGTTGAGTATCACCTGGTGATAGGTTTGTTAACCAAAGATGCACCTCGATACATAGATCATTTGGTAGTATTCAAGGACTCACAGCTAGTGGTTTCTCATTTAAACCATGTTTATGCTATTCAGAACCTTGTACCTATTTGTCTCCTTCAGAGAGTATGTTTGTTTGAAACATAAATTGAAACTATTACTTATCAGCATGTCCCTAGATCTTGTAACATAGTTGCGGATTCATTGGCCAATTACATGTTGGATTGGTATATTAAACATTCATAAAATTTGGTAAGTAAAAGACATGGTCCATTTGTAAATAAATGTAAACACTAAAAATACATACAACTCATATAAAATAACATCCCATAGTTAAAAAACAGATAGGCCTCCAATAAAGTCTGTATATATATATATATATATATATATATATATATATATCATCAAAAGTGTGTTTTTTACAAAAAATGGTGTCGAGACCCTAACTTAAGCACGCTGACTTTTAGATATACAAAATATCAAAAAATAATGAAGGTGGATAGCTTTTAGTGTCTACATCATGTGGGATCTAATGGTGCTCTTGATAGCACATGAGGAATCTTGCCACTCTACATAGAAACTATCCAAATTGGCCTGACACCCCCGTAGTATGTATCTGGTACGTCATAGGGAGGTCATCTACAATAATTTTTGGGATTTCCAAAGTCAACTGACCAAGGTTCTCCTCGATCTTATTCAACTCATCGTCTCCTCTATGAACAAAGCAAAACCCCGCTCACCTGTCAATGGGAGATGATCCCCCAGGTCATGCCTGTCCCACATCTGCATGAGCAAAGTAGGTCTCATTAACATACATAAAAATCATACAAATCATAAAAACATAAAATATAAAAACACTGATTTCTTAGTATATCACTTACCCATATCACCCCATTGGGAACATGCTTGTAAGGGTAGATAAGGATGTCCTCGGAAATCAATGTCTGCATACGCATAGTCCTCAATCATGAGGAGCTGATTTTCTAACCATCTGAAGAATTCAGTGCCGTATTTTACCCTGGAGCCCTCACCACCATGACGGGACATGATCTCTACCCACCGCAGCATGCGAGGGTCCCATGCCCTCAACTCAATAAAGGCCACTTGTGGCCTCAAATGGGGTACCCTCTCAAAGAAAAAGGATACTAAGATAGTTCTATAGCCAAATTGATTCATCTCTCCTTGCCAAAATTTAGTCAATTGTTCCTTCAGTGTAACAAGTAAGGCCTCTTACTAGTTGAATATCGTGGGAGCCATTGCCTCAATAACATAAATCATGTGTGCACGCGAAGCTTGGTGAGCCCCATTGGCTCCTTGAGATGCACTGCATGGTAAAAATCACTATTCGTAAAGGAAGATCTTTGATGACCAGCTTGATGGGAATATTCTTCCCACACATCGAAGTACTTGGGAATCAGTGATGATCGATGAGACCCTGTGTAGTGATCTATCCTTCATAAGGACATGTTAGTGAAATGGACGCTCCTCGCTGCAATAAACCTGTAAGGAAGTATATATATTCTACTTCAATGGTGAAAACATGAGCCCCAACCTCGAAGTATTGTTGTTCAGTATTCCATGTCCTGACAATATAATCCAATAACTTCACTTGATATCTCATGTTGGTCACATTAAATAATTTCCAGATCCCACGTCCACACAAAGAAGCTATAGTTCCAACATCATTCCTGACTCTTATATCATCATCTTCGTGTTTTGGTTCCTTCCAGATGACCATTTTGGATGAAGATGGCCTGCCAAAAGTTCAAAAAGGAGCTTTAGAACATAGAATCAATCATTGAAAACACCTAAAATTTCTTCTTTTGGCTTATATATCACAACGTTATAGAGAAATTTTGGCACCCCCTATCTTTCTTTTAAGATAGAGCGGTGCCACCATGATTTTCTGCAGGAAAATGTGCGGTGTCACGTGGGTAACACATGTATCGAAAGGGAAAAGTGTGTTACCCCGCGGGCACATTTTACCCATTGGTAAATGCCCCCAAAACCCTAAAAATAGAATGGAATGGAAAAATGAAACCGTGAAAATCTTGGAAATGATTTGAGGACTTACCTAGAAATGACAGTACTGAAAATGAATGGTTAATGGCTTCAGAATCCTCAACTGAAATATACACACAAAAGGCCCTAAAATTCTCTCCAAATGGTAAAAGTGAAAATGACAAGTATTTTTACTATTTACTAGTTTATATTATTTTTGGAGGGGGTTTTATTTCTTTATTTTTATTATTTTATTAAATATTTACCCTCAAACAACCCATAAGGCCTAGTTTTAATATTTTTGGAGTCTAATGGTCATTTTAAGTCTTGCATGGCATGGAGAAACTAAATTTTTAGTTATGAATGAGTTTGTTTTTGAATTTTTTGTCCTCGCACGAAATGGAAAAATCTCTTGAGCTCTATTTTTGAAGTCTTAGTCGCACTCGTTAAACCTAGAACTAAATTTCTGGGTCAAGTTTTACTTCTTTTTTAGGCTCGTTAAACTCTTTTTCGCGAAAATAAATCCTAATGGAGTCTTCTTTAAGCTTTTTTCGAACTCCTAAAATGTGAAAAGATTTCCGAGTGAACTTGTCTACTTCAGTCTCGCAAAATTACTTGAAGAGTTGTCTTTTAGACGATAGTTTACCCATTTTTCGGTTCGAATTGACTAAATTATGAAAAAGAAATATTGTAGTTAGTGACTAGAAGAGTTCTATAAGATATTATTTTTTAAAATTGTTGTGCCATTAGATCATGATGCAATGAGTGGAATTAGATTCTTAATTATTATGTAGTGAATAGGAATGAAAAATACACATTGAAAACTGAATTAAATCTCCCAGGAAACAGATAAGTATTGCTCAGGTAATTACAGTATCATCTTCATTAAAGAATTCAGTGTTACAATGGTGTTACATAAGGATGGATTCGAATCATTAGGGATGAATTCGAATCCAACAACTAAATCTAACTATATTTGAGTGCATGTCTAACTAAATATGTCTAAATCACTATCAAAGTCCAACAGGTTAACTCAAGGTGTCTAATTCAGTTAATCCATCAGTTATAATCAGTTAAACCATTCTAACTGTAGTGGTAGGTGAGAACTAGCGATTTACCACATGCATCCATGCATAACTGGCGCTAACTGAATTGGAGGAGAACTAACTGAATGTAACTGAAGAATAACTAAGCTTAACTAGTTACCAACTCCCAAAAACTGAAGGAGGTTGGTGTCGGCACTCCCAATGGCTCCTAAAATGTAAGGATTGATCTAGGAGGTGCCTAAATTGATGCATGCAAGTGCAGTTAGTTCCAGTTAGCCTCTATTAGTGTTCCCCACACTCTAGTGACTCATACATTTGGCCCCATTAGACCAAGTGTACCCAATTGTACTAGTGGACCCAATAATAATTAAATGACTCCTAAGTTAGGCTAACATAATCTAATAGACATTTTGGGCAAGGGAGGATTATAAATCCTAACACCCCACCTGAATACTAACTTGGACAATTGTGGGCCCTAGAAAAAAGGCCAAAATTCACCCTTATATAATCTAAAATATAAATAATTATTCTTAATAAACCAAGGAAACAGGGGAAAACCTCATGGGAACCGCCCCCCTCAAAATAAGTAGGAATCAGGAAATACAAGTTAAAAACTTGCAAAATCATTTGCTGCAATTTGCAGCACTATGCAACAAAAAATCAGTATTTTGGTTCTTCTTTGTCATGTCCCAAATTTTGCATTGGGTCACAATGGTCTAATCACATTTTCCATATGCGTTAGAGTTTTTCAAATTGATGCTAAGAGTCAAATAATTGCCAAGGAGGAAAATTATTAGTTTCCTAGGTTGGGGGTGGAATCTTTGGGATTTGGAATAAGGGGCACAATGAATGATTTTTGAACGTTAGAATGGAATAAATATTTAATAAAGGAGATAAATAAATAAATACAATATAAAATTGAAGTGGCAATGGAGCATGGAGACACATGGAGACTATGGGGTCCACACAAGCTAGAATTTATGTGCCACATGACATCCTCCTCTTGCAATTTTGAATCCATGGGAAGCCTAAATTCTCTTGGATGAGTTAGAGGTTAATACGCTTGGCCATATACATCATAGGTCTAATTTGGAAGGAAATGTAATGTACATGGGAGAGGAAGAGTCATTTTGGAGCTAGTGCAACACTTGGACTAGATTCCTTAGCTCTATGACAATAATGATGAAGATGCTATGACACCTATGACACAAATCAGATCTGAAAGATGAAATATGACATATCTGACATGTTTGGTTGAAATAGATCATCCAATAGGTCTCTCATGCGAGTTGGGGAAGCTCAATGGGTTCCTACTCAAATTGGGGGAAGATGGAAGGCTAGGAAAGGGAGGACACATGGAAAATATTGATCCCACACCCAAATTCGAATTGAATTGAGTTTGTGGATGGAATGGTAACCTTATAAGGATAAGTATGTTTATAAAATATAGGAATCAACCAATATATTAGCTTTTTTTCATTTTGATAAATTGTCATTTGTGAATTGTGAGAGCTAGTGGATGACTAGTTTTCTTGCCTTAGCCAATTTCGAGGGTGAAATATTCCCATCCAAGTTGGTGTTTAGAGAGGCCACTCAGGTATTTCATGGATATTTAATGGAGTTCTATTTGTAGGTGTAAGCTATAGGTAATCTCCTAGTTTCTTCTATTGCATCACTTTCTCTCAACCATTTCCACTTTTTATGGCATATTCTTGCTCATGGAGGGATTGCACTTTAGGTGAGATATTGATATCTTTGGGAAAGCTTTTAATGCCCCATTATTTTATGTTCTGATGTAAATTATCTGTATTTAAAATTTCATAATACTCTTAGGTCGAAATAGTGAAATATTTCATGTAAAAATGTTAATCAATGAAGAAATAGTGCCATTTCCCCACTATATTGTTGTGAACCAATGTAATGTTGATGGATTTGAATGGATAAGTAAGATACTGATGGTTTATCGATGAATGGATTTTTATTTCTGTATTTAAAAGTTCAGAAGACTCTTAGGCTAAAATACCCAAAATATTTCATGTATAAATGTTAAACAATGAAGAAACAATGCCATTTCCCCACTACCTTGTTGTGAATTAATATAATGTTGATAGATTCACATGAATAAGTAAAATATGTATGGTTTATGGATGAATGGACTGTTATTGATGGATTATATGACTTTAATGTTCAGTACATAAGAATTTGGAGTTATTTTGTTGAGTTTCATAGCATTTGGAGAAGTTTTCCTATCATTTTCCCTAAGGTTGAAACTAGTCTTGTTGCATCTGATTTAACAAAGTTATAGAAGACATAAGTTGAATGGTGATGCATATGAGTTCATATTGATTTCCTTTACATGTCCCCTGCTTCCATTCAGAAATTTGAGTTTTCTTGAGTCATTAGAGGAAATTTCAAGTCAAAATGGGCCTCCTAAGAAAAATAATAAAATAATATTCATTAATTTTGGAGGAAGAAAAGAAAAAAAACTACTTTTTTGTTCATATTTTTGACATATATCCCTGTGATTTTACTCCAATTTCGATCGGGAGAGCTCGTTGGATGTGAAATTAAATTCTGTATCCAACAAGTACCCACTAGGAATACTTTTGACGGACCCAGCTACCCCAAAAACAAGAAATACCTGAAAAAACGTGATGTACCCCAAAAACAAGAAATACCTGAAAAAACGTGATGATGATCATCACATTTTTTCAGGTATTTCTTATTTTTGGGGTAGATGGGTCCATTAAAAGTATTCCTAGTGGGTACTTGTTGGATGCATAATTTAATTTCGCATCCAACGAGCTCTCTCGATCGAAATTTGAGTAAAAACACATGGAGATATGTCGAAAATACGAACAAAAAAAGTTGTTTTTTTTATGATACATATCCCCAAATTTATATGAAAAATTTGTTTAAGACCTATACATTATTTCAAATTTAAAGAAATTTCATTGGCTAACACATGATGACATGGAATTTGAATTATGGTTAAAAGGCCCATTTTGAGTTGAAATTTCCTCTACTGGCATTTGAGAAGCATTTTCAGTATTTATTGTGGAGGAATTAGAACCCCAAATTACTAGTCAAAACTCCTACCTCGACCAAAATATTAAACAAGTTTTCAGAAGCCTTTAGAGGGTCATAAATATTCCCTGATAATCATATTCAAACCTTAATATCATTCATATACCTTTTCTGAATATTTGGGAGTATTTGGACCAATTTGGAGACGTAGACATCAAAACTAGTCAAAGGTCAAATTAGGGAAAAAAGTGAAAAATTGGTCATTTAATAAAATTTCAAAAAGGGACATTACAGTGGTATCAGATCATGATCTTGGAATATTATGTGGTATGATATTTATGAGGACAATAAATTAAGGACCACCATTATATATTGAAATCCAAAAGTGCTTTTGTTGAAGAGGAAAAAAAATAGGAGAAGGAGGCAATTTTTTTTACGAAACTATGACTAGGGATGAAAAGGGAACCTTATATGATGGTGAGGGGCATATAAAAATCATGGAACCTATATTTGAAGACATGACCAAGAATATTATGAAATGATTTTAACTGTTGGCTATCCAATGTTGGAGAAAATATATTGATCTTAAGAAAACCAAGGGGAAAAATGCATCAGCTTGCTTGAAGGAGCAAAAGGAGGAGACCCATGAACCACCTAGTCTTGAAATAGGTGAAGTAGTACATGAAGAGGATTGAAATTCACTCCCAATTGACTCTGAAAATACGAAGATACATCACATGAGTATGAAGAATTCTCTATTGAAAATACTGAAGATCATTTCAAGACACATTCTACCTTGGAAATGAAACAAAGAGCATCTACTGATGGATGCTTGAACTATGAAGGGGTACCTACTGACGGGTTCTCAGAACTCTATGTTGGTGACATAGATATCAGATTTCAAAATGTTTTTGCAAGCCAAATTTCTAGTAAACATGAAAATGAAGACCTTGTAGCGGTTGAAGAAGAAACAAAATCAACTTCCCCATCACCACTTGAGCTTCATGAAGTTGTACCAAGCAAGAAGGAAGAAGATGAAGAGGTTCATTTGCAAGAGCCTCATTTTCTTAAGGGGTCCTTAAATATGAGTGAAAAGAATATCCAAGAGGCCCTTATAATACTACATGACACTAAATCAGTGGTGTGAAATTCTTATTGGAGAGCTACTTCATTAGAGGAAACATCCTTCCTTGAAGACATGGAGAAGATTCAAAGAGCAATGTGCCACATCAAAGGAAATTTCATGTCTTTGATTTTTGATAGAAACCATTTTTTTGAGCTTAATGAATTCTTACATGATTCATACTTGAAGAATAATGAGGACAATCATAAGCTCACAATTCAAAATGAGAAACTTCTTGAAACGTTGCAAGCTATGTTTCAGATTGTCGAATGATAGATTCTTTGGAGGATTCTCATGACATGGTGGATCATGACAAATGTGGAAATTTGAATGTTATTGATGTGTTTGAAGACTAAATTGAAGATATCCAAACACTTTATGTGGTGGAAGAGGAACTTGAATTGCCGCGTGATGAAGGTTATGAAATCTTTAAAGAAGAGAATGATTCCTCTACACTGGAAACCGTCTATGACAAAGGTTTCACACTTTTGAAGGAGCTGCATGATACTACCCACATGGATCCTTTGCATGATTAAAATTATGCACTTTTGGATCATTTGGGTGAGTTAGTTCATTCTCCTACATCCCACCATTCCATGTTTTGTAGCATTAGTCTCAATGAAGTATGGGTGAAAGGGTTCTTTTTTATGGTGCCACATGAGGAGTATGGAACTCCTAGATTTACTTTTTATGATGACATGGTTGGAGCACATTCTTATTCACATTTTCAGCAGTATCCATAGATGATGCACATCTATATGGATGCACCTATGATATGCATTTGAGTCACTTGAAGACTCATGGTTTTTCTTGCTCAACACTTGGTTCATTTAATGTTGGAGGAACTTAATCCAACAATGAGGTGAATAGATTTATGATTGGAGAAAATTTTTTGTTTCCAGACACATACTTTGTTATATCTTTATGATTGTCTCATTCATGGATGTATGGGTGAGACTTATTTGAGTCATTTAAAATCTCCTTGTTTTTTTTGCTCCTTATTTGGTTCAGACTTTGGATGAGGTTCTTCATTCACTGCTTGGATAAAAGAACACATGGCTGATTATATTGATGCACATTATATATTTTTGGAGAAGAATTATGGGACATGGGATCCTCACCTATGTCATTGGAGCAGATTTTAATGGTCACTTGAAGCTTGTATGCACCTGGAAAATGGTGGTCTACTTACTTGGAGGTATAAGCACTTTCATGATTTTTTGATGAGGCACCTCCTTGATGTACATTTTTATTATGTTGTTATGTACTTTGATGATATATAGTATGTACTCATGATGTTTGGAATAATTAATACAAAAAAACGGGATCCCAAAATTCTCTTTCCTAATGGTATGGGTCGGAAAGCACTCTTTATTGTTGGAGTGAAATATAAGCAATGGGACCCTAGGATAGTTTTTAGTCCCATTGATTTCAATTTTTTTGGGAAACAAGCAGTATGGGATATGGATTCCCCACTTAATAAAGTGATTTTAATCAAATTAGTGCAACAACAAGCATGGTGGTTCCTCTCTAAAATCTTCGTGGAATCTCAAAGACTCAAAGTTGGGAAATTCAATGGAAACTTCAAAGAATCATACAGAAAGCAGATTCTTCAACACCCATGTTTGAAATTGCTTGAGGACAAGCAATATCGGGAAGGGGGGATTTTTCATGTCCCAAATTTTTCATTGGGTCACAATGACCTAATCACATTTTCCCTATTCATTATATTTTTTCAAATTGATGCTAAGGGTCAAATAATTGCCAAGGAGGAAAATTATTAGTTTCCTAGGTTGGGGGTGGAAGCTTTGGGATTTGGAATAAGGGGGACAATGAATGATGCTTCAACATTAGAATGGAATAAATATTTAATAAAGGAGCTAAATAAATAAATACAAGATAAAATTGAAGTGCCAATGGAGCATGGAGACACATGGAGACTGTTAACGCAAACAAATTCTCAACTAGCCTAAACTATATACAGGCACCACTTCCCTACCATTGTTTCCCTCATTTTGATCTCCACACCTCTGGTTTACCCTTAGTTTCTCTCAAAAATCTCAAAAAAGATTAAGAAAAGGTTAAAAACCAAAAAAAGGGCTTAAAAACCCTAAAGAGCTAAAACCTAGAAAAGGGGCTAAAAACCCTAAATAGGGTTCCAAAACCCTAAAATATAAATAAGGAAAAGAAATCATTATCAAAAGAAGGTGGAGGTCCCCATCACTAAGATTTCCATCCCCTTTTCTTCCATTATTCAAATCAATGATTACATTGAGAACCCACTCTTCTCTAGATACTCACACCATCCAACCATTATTTGATAGACACGCCATTCCCCATCCCGTACATAGAGGTAACCTTCGTACCATACATCCTATGGAGAGGAAACCCATATCCAAAAATCAACACACGGTGGCCCACTTTCAAACAAGGGTATAATATTTTGTCTTTTATTCTAACTTTTTAGTTTAGCCGTCATTATTTGTTTATTGTTACTAACAGTTTGTTTTGTAGCTAGCTCTCCCATTATTGAACTCTACCCTTCTGTCCCTTTAACAGAAAGGAGGTGCTCTTGCACGTAGTCGGGGTAAAAACCCAGCTACAGTTTTTGCGACCATACTGGGTCGATCCCACTAGATCACTGGTTTTACAAGTGTTTTGCAGGTTTTCCTTCACAACCATCCCTGATCGGGCCCTCACGAGGGTGATCCAAGTCCATACGGCCCAAGTACCTATCCATGTCGACCATTGTTGCCACTATTTTTATTTTCCCCATTTTTCGGACGCCGTCACTGCTTTCGAGCTGAAAAATGTGACCTAGCCGCTGATTTCGGGTCGAAACCTGCGACCCAGTCATGACTCCAGCCCCGAAAGGGATGAAGTTCCTCCCAGGGAATAGTCACTGCTGTTTTTTTCCTCAAAAGTGACCCAGTCACTACTGTGTGGTATGCCTATAGGACCCAGTCGCTGCTTCCCAACAGTTAGAACTAACCTGTTTGATTTTAAACCATTTTTCCATTAATTTTTCCTATCTAAATGGCCTATTCACCGCTGGTTGACTATTACATTCAATATTCCTATTTTGATGTTAGTTTCTGCAAGTTATATTCTATTTTTCATTATTAAAACATTGGAAATTAACATCCTTATTCATCCCTTCCTCCTCTACTTGTTCATCACCCTTCAGGGTCTTCTAAGATAAGATGGGGGGTTGAGTAAGATTAGTAATAGGCACCTATTTTTGTCATTGTTCTTGTCCTTTAAAAACAAGTGACCTTGGCATATAGAGGGAGTGGAAACCGTTGGGGGTTTCATGGCATTCGTGTCCTCCCTGTTGAGCACCGGGCACTTGAGGAGTGACTTGTGGATCTACGAGTGGACTTGTTTTCACTTTGATGAGAGCCCAAAACTCTGTCTTCTATTTGAGGGATACAAAAGTGGGGAAGTCACACTACTAATTCACAACAAGTTACAGTTAGTTTTTCATCATTACAATTTGTATTGCACTTTGGTTTTGGTTTATTTTTTCAAGTCTGTTTTGATACAAGCCCTTTGCTTGATCTTTGTAGAGAAACTGGTATTATTTGCTCATTGCATAAGTGAAAAAGTAAAAATATCAATCTCATACACAAAGTGCACACATTCACACCATATAATCCAACAAAACTCGGTTCATGACCCTGAGCGAACCATAAAAGTAAAGAGTTTACTTAATCAAATCTTGTGGTTTGAGGACATAATTATCAACCACCATAACTGTGGGAAGTACTTGGGTTTTTCCCTAAAACTCATTGTGAGGAGTACCAAAGGAACCCCAAAGTAGCTGGCCAACGAGAGGAATTTCTAAGAGAAACAGGCAACGACCCCTTTCGATTAACTATAAACACCCTTGTGAGGTAAAAGCCAAGCGTTGTCTTTTGGAAGTCTTGGTGCCCGAGTGACCACCTGTGAACCAATAGAAATCCATTTAAACTGGGGTCTATAATTCATTACCGGTTATTACCATTAATCCACCATTGATCCACGACACTCTTCCTCATGCCTTATGGGGCATCCCCCTTAGTTTGGGTCTTTAGACCATCACCATTGAGGCCCTCCTCGACAACCTCCTCACGATCAGGTCACATAATCTTTGATTCTGACTCGGATTCCTATCAATCTGATCCAAACTTATTCACTGCACCGTCTAGCCCCATGGCAGGCATAAATCCTGATCCTTTCTTCGGAGGGGTGCTTGGTAGCAGACCCATGTCCCTGCCTCACATCATTACCAACATCCCTATCAATGGTCCCAACACCACTGCGCATGTGGCTTTAGGAACACCACCCATCAACGGTGACCCTATAATAGCTCCCACAATTCCAACAGTACCACCTTTCATACCTAGGGGAAGTGACCCTTTCGCTACCATCCTAACTATCCTTGTTGTGGGAATTAAAACTCAGATACCCCTAGTCATGCATGGACACCATACTCCAGAAAAATATGATGCCATCATCGGTCCCTTATGCACTAACCTTGGGTCTAACATCCCATTCATGGATCACCTCAACTTTACTGATTTGGCTAGGTTAACCAATGACCCAATTAGCGATCAACCCCATTGGCCTCCCATGCCAACCAAACTCTCGTCAGACATTCCAAAGTTTGAAGGGAAGGAAGGTGAGTTCCCCCAAAACCACATTATGTCATTTCATCTATGGTGCTCATCAAACAACATTGTAGATGATTCGATCAGACTCAGGTTGTTCTAGAGCACCCTCATAGGAACCGCAGCCAAATGGTATATTGAGCTGCCTCAATCCTTGTACCCTGACTTCAATTCCCTAGCCTTCATGTTCCTACAATACTTCCAAATCCCTGTCAGATATGACGAGGGCATTGAGATTGTGTTGTCATGCCGCCAAAACACTACAACCACATAACTAACCACATCCACGAGTGGCGGTGACATAGTAGCCTGTGCAAGATTCATCTTGATGGAAGGATATTTCTCGATTGGTTCTTAAAAACCTTTCTACAACCCATGGCCAAGGGCGTCGCCTCCAAACGTCCCCAATCCAAGGAAGATCCCATATTGAAGGCCCAACAGTTTGATTTTATTTACACTCAATCTAGATACCTATATACCATCATACCAGATGCTCCCCGTGTCGGCACCTCCCACCGCGATACGCTGGGGGAATCCCATGTTGCAGATGGTGTTATCGGTTATGTCTCCCAACACCCACGATACTATGTGGAAAAACATTTGATGCCATCTCACCCAAGCAACACCCCTAGTGTTGTGCAACCAAACCAAATACCTGATTACTCAAGGATGATGGCTCAATCAGGAGCCACAACCTCTTACGTGCATCCCACACCACACCAGCATGCCCATGCACCAACTTGGACGGCAAATCCGTATTCGGGACCAACGACCAGATTCGTAGTCCCTACATCTCCTTCGGCCTATAATGCACTACCCATTCAAGCTACTCCGGCCCTCTCCCCACCTCCTTCGACGTTCATGAGACAATTTTTTTCTCAGCAAAATATTCCCAACCAACCATCCCCCAATAACCAATAAGGGAAAGGTAATAAAAATTACAAAAGGAACCGAGGTAACAACCAACCGCAAGGAGGTGGCCAACAGCCAAATCCCCCTAACAACAATGGTGCTAACCCACTAGCTCAAAACCCCCGACAACCTTATCGACTAGGATGAAACACTCCATTACGGACCAACCACCCATGCAATTTATGCCACGTCTACGGTCACTAAACCCATGAATTCCCTCATATGGACCGTTTTAAGTAGTTTCTCCAGAACAAAGCTCAACATGACACCAACACAAAAGCCCAGGATCAACCCAACCCAGCACCACTAGGTCCTCTGCCTATGGTGCTCCAAAACCCACTACCACTCCAAGGATTGGTTGCAATCGCACCTTTCCCCCCACCTACACTTGCAACTCCCACTGCGGCCCTAACTGCAAAGATAGGTGTCCATCACCTGTTGGCCATGACAGCTGAAGAAGTCAACTTGCAGACTAGGCTAAATCAATACAGATCCACTATTGAAACCATTGACCCATCAGTGGAATCCACATCCAACACAACCAACATACCCCTTTACCTACCCACAACCCCCATTGATGGGGCAACCAAAGGTCCATGATTCCCCATGTGGCCTATCTCCAACAACACCAAGACTAGAGTTGCTTTGAATTATAGCATTGTTGACAATCTGGCCAAGTCACCTACGAACATGTCCACTCTAGAAGTACTGAAAACATGCCCATCGCAATGGAACATGTTGTTATCCACACTAGGTGTCATGGACCCCTCCGATTCTCGATTGATCACTTTTGATTTAGACAACGGATAACCAAGAATTCCATCAATCAATTCCTTCGATATTTTAGTATCAATTCGAAACTTGGTCATACATCGATGTATCATTGATGAAGGGGAATCTACCTGTGTCATGTTGACATTTTTCTGGCAAAAACTAGGGTCTTCTACCCTCCATCCATCCACCACTTCCTTCCATGCCTATGATGGGCACTCCACAAAATCCCAAGGCATTCTTCCAAATGTCCCCATATCATTGGCCGATAAAACAATTCTGATCAACATTGAGGTTTTCAATGCTCAGCCTGATTACAACCTCCTTCTTGGACGTAGTTACATGTATGCCATGAGAGTCGTGGAATCCACCGTCTTTTTCCTTAGGATGTTTCCTCATGACATGAAGATCATAACGGTAGACCAATTAACTTAATACGACTCACAAGCGTCGACCACACCATACTATGTCAACCCTACCATTGATACGTCCATTGATAGCGTATCCATCCCATATTTATCAGACATATCCCTAGGATTGTTCACTGACACATCTATGACGGCTTCCTTCCCTTCATTACCTCCTCCACAAGAGTCAAATAACACAGCATACTTGTGCATGCTTTGATCTAGCAACGTTCCACCCAAACCCTAACCACAACCGCAATCCCAAGAACATCTGCAACCTCAAATGCAATCACCAGGGAGTTATTTGGGCTCACTTCCAGTCCATATGATTCCCTTTCTTTTCCCACCTTCTAACATCGTGAGTAAGCCTGTGATGACCACTTTAAACCTACCAAAATTTATGTTGGGGATTCCTATATGGTACCTTGAACCACCTACCTAGACTTTGATTACCCAGGTTGTGTTGACTCTCATTCAACCCATTGCAGTTGATTCATGCCCTCCTCCTGGCCCACAAAAACCTCCTTCTGTACCTGCATCAGCCCTGCCTCCTCCAAAGAGGGCAAGGGGAAAAAATGCCAAAGCGGTAGACGAACCTCGTCGGCTCCACCTTGCACCTTGTGTGATGTCCATGGTCATGAAACCTCAAACTTCCCAGAGATACCAATCCTATGCACACACATTGATTCCATGGATACAACCAACGACCTTCCGGTAGTTGATGCCTCAGCTCCACCAGCCGCCAAAAACAAGTCTTTAAGGACAAACCATGCTTGCGCCATCTACAGATTGTATGGCCATTATTCTCACCACTTTCCATACTTGTCTGAATATCAATATGTCCTTAATGCCCTTCAGAAACACTCTCATGAATCTGAAGTAACTGTCATTGAGGAGATTCACCCACTGGCTACCTCATTGAGGAGATTCACCCACTAGCTACCTCTGTCAATCCATACGTCTCCGCTACCACAGATAATCCATCAGATATATCCAACCATTGTTTCAGTAATGATGAGGAGATGTTTGAAGCCCTATGTGCTCCTGAATACCCATGGGATGATATGCACCACCCGATCGTTCTTCATCCCCGAAGATCCTTTGTCGCCATCAGACCAGTTTTCAGTATAAGCCATGGATTTCATCCATGGGAAGGTTGACTAGTTCAAAAACCCCATTCCAACACCTGATTCCTTTGAAGAGGGGAACATGGCCAATATATCTCCTACCATAAAGGTTAACATCTCAACCAACCCTGATATTCTTGAAGAGATCTCCCTTGGAGCACCATGCTCCCTTGAAGAAGTGGCTTCCTACAAAGCACTTTTTTAGGAATTTCGTGACAAATTTTCTTGGTCTTACATTGATATTCCTAGATTGGATCCATCCATCATTGAACACCACATCGATACTTTGCATGATGTGGCACCCACTCACCAGAAGCAATGGCCCATCCATCTTGCCAAATCTACTGCGGTCAAAGCTGAAATTGAGAAACTAAGCGCAACTGGTTTCATCTATCCCATCACATACATCACTTGGGTTTCAAATCCTATTCCCATAAACAAAAAACAAGGTACCATCTGTGTCTATACAAATTTTTGCAGTTAGAATTTGGATTGTCCCAAAGACAATTTCCCAACCCCATTTATTGATCAAATCATCGATGGCTACGCCGAACATGAAGTCTTTTCCTTCATGGATGGTTTCTCTGGATACAACCTGTTGGAGTCATTTACCCAACATGCACACTTATTTTGTCAATTTTTTTCTTATTTACCCACTATCCTAAGTTTAATTGACTTACTTGGCATCAGATGAGCACATTATGACATCAACATGAGCTCACCCATGCCCTCCTTTAGTCAAGGAGGCCAACTAATCCTTCTTCTTCATTCGGGGAGGCTAACTGGGCTTCCTCCTTCAAACATGGAGAATTTTTGGGGTGATCTGAGTGTCATAAATGCACTTGATTGCTAACTAATTGTTACAATCAGTTAACCTGAGTTGTGAAGGTGCCTCCATTCATTATTTAATTATTTTTGGTCATTATTTATGAACTGGAGCTAACACATGTTCCTACAACCACTTCTGATGACATGTTTATTTCATTAACTCCATCATATCTACTTGGAGTTATGGATGTGCTACCTCCTTCAATTGGACATGCAGTTACATGTGATGAGTCACTTTTAGTTAGACCCAGTCATCTATTGCACTCCATGCAGTTAGGACATAGTGTGAGAGTCAGTTATTGATTATCTTGGTGGTTAACTATGTGTGTTGACTGTGGCTGACATTCAGTTAAGCTACACACATCCTTTCAATTCAAATGACCTCTTTGATTATTCAAACTATCTTGGAATTCATGCATCTTGCATGATCATTGTATTATATTACTCATTCTTTATTTGATATACAGAGTTGCTACTCCTATTGCAACACCATTATGCAATTTTCATGCTTAATTGTCTGAAATCTCTTATGAGACTGTGTTTTAGTCCCTACATTACTATGACAGATTAATATGGTATTAGAGCTCATGATGAGATGAATCTCAGATCTCTCAAAAACATGGTTTTTGACAAATCTTGCATGAAAAATTGAGCAAAAGCTCAAAATTCCAGCATTGCACCAAAAGCCAAAGCTTACCACTTAATACCCCAAGTAAATAAATTGTTGATCAAGCTTGCTTGATCAATTATGCTGGGTGTGATGAAAGCCTAAAATGTGCACGTTGTATGACCTTATGGTGCCCCTTTTGTTGTGATTTGTAGGTTTTAACAAGTACAACTTCGAATGGACTCATCGGTCCCTCTTCTCACCCCATTCACAACCTATTCAGAATGGAAGTTGAAGATGATTGCATCTCTGAAAAGACAAGGTCTCTATGAGGTGTCTATTGGACTTGGAAAAGAGTCTTATTGGAATGAGAATGACTGGCTAAATGATGGTGATAGAGCTTTTGGAGCAATATGTCTGGCCCTTTCTCCTAGCGTGCGCTACCTTATTGCTTCTGTTGAATACCCAAAGGATATCTGGACAAAATTGGACAGAACCTTTGGAAAGAATAATGAGGATCATAATATCACTTTGGAGATCACATCCAGCACCACAAGAATTATTTACTCAAATTTCTCTACCTCTACTCTCTTTGATGAAGTTGTTCAAGATGAAGAAGAAGCAGAATCTTCTACATAGTCAATTCAAATTGAAGAAAGTCTCCTTGCAGTGAATCCTTCTGCTGATGCTCCGGAAGTTTGTGAGATCTCTGATATCTCATCTCCTCATATCTCTGAAACAGAAGAATAAATTTAAATCTCTTATATTTAATAAAAACACTGCTGCACTTCCTTGCAAACATTCACCAGTGATTTTCCTTTGAATTCTGTGCAAACTTTGCCAGTAATTGCTTCCGAAAGTGAAGAGAAATTTGATTTTTCTCCCTCTAATGTTGCTACTGGTGTGAAAATATGTAATACCTTGGATATTTTGGAAAAAAATATCAGATTACAAGAGTGATCAGTTCGCTCCCCATGATCTAGATAGTCCAGAAAATTCTTGCAGGATTGCATGCACCAAAATTCAGAATTTTGAAGAAAAAGACAACTATGCATCCACCGTCTCGGTTGACCATTTATTTGGATCTTATATGATCCTTAATGGATTTGATATTATCTTATTTGGATCTTATATGATATTGCTTGGGTCAATATTTCAGGTTCATAAGCTTTCAATACTACTTGTAGCTGTTCTCATTAATTTTGTGAAGAAACAAGTACCGCAAGTCTTCTTCAAATTTGTTGCTGGGGATTTGGTGTTAGTTTCCTCCTATGAGGTTGCTGATATTTTATTTTGTAATTCATTAGCTATTTCTGAACCTATATAATATTATGGAGCTCAAGCATTCGCTCTCCACGTCACTACTACATTTCGACCAAAAATCCGACGGCCGTATTGTCGGATTTTCGACACTTCCCTGTCGCATGTACGACACTATGATTTTTTTTAAGCGTCGATGGCTTGCCGTCGGTTATCCGACATCTCCCAAAGACGTCGGTTAAGCGACAGATCAGTTTACCGTCGGTTGAATGTAAAGCGTCGGTTATCCGACGTCTAATTCATATAAAACTTGAAACAGATCGTCGGTGAAGCGTCGGATAAGCGACGGAGATTAGTGGTTTTTTTAAAAATTGCTTAACATACCGTCGCTTAACCAATGGATATTAGTGGATTTTTAAAAAAAATTGATTAATAGACCGTCGCTTAACCGACGAATATTAGTGGCTTTTTAAAAAAAATTGCTTAACATACCGTCGCTTAACCGACGGATGTTAGTGGTTTTGTAAAAAACAATCGTTTAACAGATCGGCTTACATCATTCTCTGCAACCACTACGGGATGAGAGACTGGTCTAGGAAACATGGAATAGCCGGCCCTCTCGATCTTTTTAGAAACCCTAAGAGTTCTCAATTTCAGCTTATATTTCTCTTGAATTGCTAATGCACTTTGCAA
>LPNX010050621.1:0-23918 GCA_001517045.1 Pseudotsuga menziesii
ACACAGTAAGCTTCCATTCCATGAATCTAATTTCAGAGCAAGTAGGAAATTAGAATTAGTGCATTCTGATTTATGTGGTCCAATGCCAACTCCTTCTGCCAATGCGAATAAGTATTTTATGACCTTTGTTGATGAATACTCAAGAATGTGTTGGATTTACTCATTAAAGACAAAATCAGAAGCATTTCAAACATTCAAGGACTTTCATGCATTGATAGAAAAACAAGCACAATCTAAAATTGGTACAGTTCGTACTGACAATGGGAAAGAATACACTTCAAATGCTTTTGAAGATTATCTTCGCCAACATGGAATTGCACATCAGACTACATTTCCCTACAATCCTCAACAAAACGGTGTAGAAAAAAGAATGAACAGAACCATAATGAATATGGTACGCTCAATGATGTTTTTTAAGAATGTAAAACTAATGTTTTGGGGTGATGCAGTGAAATGTGCAGCCTATTTGAGAAACAGAAGTCCCTCAAATGCTCTTGATAACAAGACTCCACATGAAATGTGGTTTGGCCATCTCCCTTCAGTCAGGCATCTCAGAGTTTTTGGTTCCACCTGTTATGCCTTGATTCCAAAGGAGCAAAGAAACAAGCTTGGTGCTCGAAGCAGAAAATGCATTTTCCTGGGATACGAAGAAAACTCCAAGGCATACCGTCTATATGATGAGGTAAACAAGAAGTTTGTTATTTCTAGAGATGTCATTTTTCTTGATACTAATAAAAATGACCAGTCCATTGAGAGACAGCTTGATCATTTGGAAAAATATCCTCATCCAAAGAAATATTCTGAAAATGAATATGAAATTCCAAACCTTGAAGGGGGGATTCCTATTCTGGATCAACCTTTGTAATTTCCATATGAAGCACCAACTCCCCCGCATGAAGAAGTTCCTGCTACTTCACTTAAACAAGAGATTCAACTGGATGATGTGATTGAGAGAATTGGAAGACTCAACCTTGAAGAAAATGAAGCACCACCAGCTGATCAACCAGGACCATCACGGAAGATTCCTAAATGGGCCACAAAGACACTTGAAAGTGTCCATCCGGATGAAGTTGGAAAGACGGGAACAAGAAGTTCAAAAAGACATGAAGATGGAGGAGATGCAGATAATTCAGGTGATGACATGGATGTATCATTTGATTGTGAATTTAATTTATCTGCTAACCTTGAATCAACTTCCTTTGAAGAAGCTTCTACTCGAGTTGAGTGGAAAGAAGCTATGCAGAATGAGTATGATGCACTCATGAAGAATGGAACTTGGAAGCTGGTTGACCCTCCAGTTGGAACCAAACCAATTGGCTGCAAGTGGGTGTACAAGAACAAATACATATCAGATGGCTCACTTGACAAGCACAAAGCGAGGTTTGTAGAAAAAGGCTATGTACAAAAGGAAGGAATTGACTATGAAGAAACGTTTTCTCCTACATCAAAATGGGCTACCATCTGTACCTTACTCTCTTTAGCTGCTCAGAATGGGTGGAAAGTTCATCAGATGGATGTGAAGACGGTTTTCTTGAATGGAGACTTGAAAGAGAATGTCTTCATGTCTCAGCCAGAAGGCTTTGTTGTGAAAGGAAAAGAACAAAAGGTATGCAAGCTTGTCAAATCCTTGTATGGCCTAAAACAAGCGCCTCGCGCATGGTATGAAAAATTAACTGAGCATCTTTTGAAGTTAAATTTCGAACATTTTGATCTTAATGATGCAACACTGTTTATAAAGAAAGCTGGAAGATCTGTTGTGTATCTTGTGGTGTACGTAGATGATCTTTTGATGACAGGGAACAATGAGAGCTATATAGCATCCATAAAGAAAGATTTGAAAAAGATCTTTGAAATGACAGATATGGGACATCTCCACTATTACTTAGGAATTGAAGTCACTCAACATCCTAAGTACATATTCCTATCTCAGAAAAAATATGTTGGAGAACTACTAGACAAATTTTGCATGATAGAATGCAACCCTATCTCTACTCCAATGGAACAGAAAATGAAGCTCACATCAAGCGAAGGAAAAGAATTTGAGGATGCGACCAAGTATCGACAACTTGTAGGAAGACTTATCTACCTTACAACAACTAGACCAGATATTTCTTATGTTGTTGGCATACTTTCAAGGTTCATGCATAAACCTTGTGAAGGACACTGATCAGCTGCAAAAAGAGTTGTAAGATACTTGAAGGGGACTCAAGATGTTGGACTCAAGTACTCTAAGGTGGATGACTTCAAACTTATTGGGTACTCAGACTCAGATTTTGATGGCGATAAGGAGACAAGAGTATCAACTTCTGGATACACTATGAGTCTTGGATCAGCAGCCGTCTCATGGAGATCATGCAAATAGACAGTTCCGGAAAATTCAACAACAGAAGAAAAATATGTGGCTGCAGCTGAAGCAACGGAAGAAATAGTATGGCTTAGGAAGATACTTGAATATTTGCAAGAAAAACAAGAGAACTCCACTCCATTATTGATTGACAATACTTCTGCAATCAAGCTGGCTAAGAATCCCATATTCCATGATCGAACCAAACACATCAACACAAAGTATCATTTGATTCGACATCATGTAGAGGCCAAGATAGTCCATCTTCGACATTGTTCCACAAATGATCTAGTTGCAGACATCTTCACCAAAGCGCTTGGACGAGAAAAGTTTGAAAGATTCAGAAACATGCTCGGACTTACTAACACCCCTTCGGATTAAGGGGGGGATTGTTGGAATATAATCCATCGGGATTATATGTTATTGTAAATATTAGGAATATGAAGAGACTCTCGGATGTGTGATTCCAAGAGTCATCGTAGATGTATAAATAAATGCATTCTATGGAGAAATAATGAGAATTCGGGAGTTATTCCATCTGACACCCGCCCTATCTCATAGGATGATGAGAAAAATAATATGAAAGTGTTATGCTATAGCTTGTTGATGGGTGCATCTAACCATGGTCTCAGTTATCATGTGGATTGTTTTATTACAAAGATATAAATCTTCCAAAAGTAAGAAAAATATTATTTTGCATTTTAAGAACACAAGAAAATTGGTTGTGTTAGATTCAGGAAATTGAAAAGGCATTTTGAAATTCCTGCAAGGAGGTGTTATTCTGATGATAAAACTCATCAGGTAGCATAGGCATGTTTCTTGGTGAACTAACTATCCATCCATACCTTCAGATTGTCTTATGGTGGTCTCATATGCAAAATATCAATCTACAAAAAATAGGAAAATAATACTTTGCATAGTGTGAACAAAAGAAAATTGACTGTGTTAAAAACAGGAATTTGAGAGGTCAGTAGGAAATGCCCTCCAAGGGTTGTCTTTATGCAAGTAAATTTATCAAATTCCATGGATCCATTCTTTGGTAAGTTGTCCATCTGCTCATGACTTTAGGTCTCCATAGAGTGTTCACACATGTGAAATAGGAGTCTGCCAAAATGGGAAGAAATATGTTTTGATGTTCAAAAGAGGTTGAGAAGCTATTCTGAAATGCCTGCCAGAGGTTGTGTGTGTGTCAACAGATTTATCTTGTGATATGGTCTTGTTCATTGTTGAAATGGCTATCTAGTCATGCTTGTAGTTTTCCTTTTGGTGATCACATGAGGGAGAAATCAATCTTCCAAAGTAGAGGAAAAATTGTTTTTTACAAGTTAAAAACAATTTTGTCTAAGTGTTAAATTAAACAGTTTGGAAGCCTATTTTCAAATGACCTCTAGATAATGCATGTGTATCAAAAATTTCAAAAGGTGACATGGATCTGATCCTTGTTGAGGCGGCTATCCATCCATACTTTCAGTTTGCATTATGATGGTCATATATGCAAAAGATGGACCTACAAAGTTAGTGAAAAATAATAAACAGAGTTTATTAAATAAGAAGCTACATGAATGTATTTAGAAAAATAAACACAAATTTAACAAAAAAAATTAAGATAGAGTTTTGAAGAGACACGTCTTGCTATTTCAGAGATGCAATGTTTAGAAGAAGTTTTAATTGATTATTTCATTGAAACAATAAATAACAAACAGAGATTCGAAGAGGTGTCTAAGCATGATGACATGGCAAGGTGTAATTGGAACAAGAAATGAAGGACAAAGATTACTAAAGACATGCATAATGACATTGACAAGCAATCATGACAAGCATGGAACATCTAGAGAGTCAAATGACCCATTCTGTGGTCATTTGAAGATGATTTGGGTAAGACAAAGATGTTGGTGCAAAGATTACAAGGAGATGGTGACATGACAATAGACAAGAAAACTTGATGACAGAGATGGTTGCAGGCATGAGAAAATAGTGGACAAGGAAAATATTGCGGGCATCTCCAGAAGATCATGCAAGCATGCTAAATGAGGAAAATTGTGGGCATGATAGAAACTATTGCGGGCATAAGATATTGCCTAGTGTGGGCATCTTCTTAGCACCACCTGCGGGCATCCTTGATGGCCACTTGTGGGCATCCTGGTGTGAGTTGCGGGCATCTGAATACATCACCTACTGGCACCTTGAATATGGACAGTGCAGGCATACTTATTGGAAGATCAAAGACCCCCATACAGACAGTTGAAGAAGGGTATGTGGGCATAAGAGAAGGCCAAGTCTTGGCACAAAAAATAAAATTAAAATGATGATGATGTGGAAAATTAAATAAATTTTGGTTAATGATAACAAAAATAAATTGTTGATGAGGTCGGCCTCCTAAGACATGGAAATAAAAAAACTATTTACGGCCAAAAAAGGATGCATGCTTACTGACCCACGCATAAACAGCCAAGAGCCATTGAAAGCTGGCTTTGGTTTGGCGGGTGTGATTTCTACTAGTATTTTAAAGGATTAATTGTATTAGTTTGTCATAGGTCCATTCATTATATATGAGATTATGCTAAATATTTTGTGTAATTCTTGTCCAAGTGACTCCTTTTCTTAATTTCCTGCTCTGATCTATGTCCATAAAAAATTAGATCTCATGTCGTCATATAGTCTGCCCTGCTCTGCCATAAATCCAATAATTTGAATATTTGCTTCTTGCATTTGAAGGCTTCCACCAAAGGTAGTATGCTCGACAAGTCAAAGTGATCCTGTCGAATCTATAGAAAGTACCTCAAATGGCAATATGCAAGTCAAAATAAGTTCATTTTATTTCCCGCGATGAGGTCCCAACTGTACCCCCTTTCAAATAATATTTTAATAATAAGAATGTTAAATTAAAGATAGCCATATATCATCGATATAGAGACGAAAGTTTGTCGAAAATTAAAAACGTCGATATTGCCACAGTTTTTCCACCATGATAAAAAAAAAATGAAGTATTAATCCACGAATGTTCAAAACATGGAAATATTTTGTGGAAAAATCTGCCCAAATGTATTAGTGAAAATTGATAGTCCTTTAATATAACCCATTTTTCTTCAGTATTATCTGCCACATGTCTATAGGTGATAATGAACTGGTCAAGTAATTCGTTCAATTGGTAGGCCGAATGAGATATGAATGAGAACATATGGTCCCAGGGAATGCATTTGAAGCTTGTAATGTGTTTCAAATACCATTGGCTACTCCACATGCACTTTGTCTTCAACTACACCATTCAAGAATGTTGTCTTGACGTCCATTTGGTATACCTTCCATTTTATAATTGCAACTAATGCAAGTATAGATCTAATGAAAGTGTATCTCGCTACAGGTGAAATGTCTCCTCGTAGTCTATGCCATATTTCAGGAAGAATCCACACGCCACGAACATTTCCTTTTGTTTCTCAATGTTACCATCTGCAACACGCTTCATCTTGTATATCCACTTCAAAGTCACGACAGACTTCCCTTCCAGTCTTGAAGCTATCTCCCGTACATCATTCATCATAATCAACTGGTACTCCTTGATCATGGCATCCTTCCATTCTTTCTTCTCTGCATCCTTCTTGTAGTTGGAAGGTTCTTTGTCAATGATGCCATAGAGCAAGGCCACATAGGTTTTGTATGGTTTAGGTCTTTTCCTTTCTCTATGCATCCCATCTAGAGCTCCATATCTTTATGCATCTTGTAATAGATCTAGTTCCCATGGTGGTTTTCTCTTGTAGGATTTCTTCTCGTGAAGTGGTTCTATAGGATCCTGTGGTTTTGCCATGTCGTAATCTTCATGGTCTTTTGGAATTGTTTCTTTTATTGAAATGTCTCATGTCTCGAACTCTTGATGTTTTAGGTTCTCCAGCTTCTACAATAGGTAGTTTTCTAGATTTGGAGTATGTTGCATCTTCGTCGAATGTTACATCTCTACTTATGTCGATCTTCTTGAATCCTGGGAGGTATATTCGATAGGCCTTTGAAGTGTCTTTGTATCCTATGAATATCCACTTCCTCCCTGAAGGATCGAGCTTTGTCATATTTTCGTTTAGAATGCATATGTACACTAGGAAACCAAATATTCTGATGATGACTGAATTTTGGTTTCTCTCCTGAGAAATCCTCTTCGAGATTCTTGTTTTCGATTACTCGGTGAGGAGTACGGTTCCGTACAGACACAAGTTTCCTTGATGCTTCTTCCCATAAATGCATCGGATGATTCTAGTCATGTAGCATTTCTTTCGCTGCCTCCATTATTGTTATGTTCTTCCGTTCTGCAATTCCATTATGAGGATTGTATGGAGTGCTCAACTCCCTCTTAATTCTAGATTCTCTGTAGAGTTCCTTGAATTCTTATGAGGTGAACTCTCAACCATTATTTGACTGCAAAGTATTGATCTTCCTTTCAGTTTGATTTTCAACAAGGATTTGAATTCCTCGAACTTGCTGAAGACTTCATTTTTCCCTTTCAAAAAATATATCCAAGTTTTACGTGAGAAATCATCTATAAAGGAAACATAGTATACATACCCACTTAGTGAGCTAGATGACATCGACCCACAGACATCTGAGTGGATTATGTCCAGTATTACTTTTGTTTTGCTTTCACCACTTGGAAATTTCTTCTTTACGATATTTCCTTGCACACATTCCTTACAAATACCTTCATGTTTTGTCTATATTTCTGGCAGTCTTGAAATTGCTTTGCTTGCAATCGATAGTGTTCTATAGTACACATATGTGAGTCTTCTGTGCCATAGTTCACTTGGTTCTATGGATTCATGAACCAATGCTTATCCAGGTTGTCCCTTTAACTTTTACAAGCCTCCCTCTTGCTCTCAAATCATTGTTGCATCATCTATTGTCTTTCCTTTTCGCCACATTAGGACTTAGCCATCAACGAATACAACTCGTATTCCCTTTGCATCTAATCCAGAGATGGAGAGAATATTATTCTTCAATCCTGGAACATATAGCACACTTTCATCTTCAAATATTTCACGGAGTCTAGCTTGTAGGAAGCTTCTCCACTTCCTTTTATGGGGTTTTGATAATCATCCCCAAGTTTTACCTTGTGAGGTGACTCATGCTCAACAGATGGACGAATGATTCTTTGTATCTTGTCATATGTTTGGATGCCCCACTATCTACAAGCCAATCATTGCTTCCATGTGAGATAGTGCTCGTGAGTGTTGAGATCATGACATATTCTTCATCACTTGAAGAATCAGTTTCTGCTTTGAGTCTCTTTATTGTTGGTTCATCATCTTCAGTAGTGTGAGCACGATGTCTCTTCTTATTTGACTTCTTATTGAAGGAGCCTTTGTTTCTTAGACAATATATGGAGTAATCTCCCTTCTCATCACAAGTGTAGCATCGAATGTTGGAAGGATCTCTTTTGAATTTCTTTTGTCTTTTATGATGGTGGTCCTCCCTTTTGTTGTGACAATGATCCTCATTTCTGTGATTCCTTCTAGTGTGAATTGTGAGAGATCCATCTTTAGTTGATCCCATCTTCTCTTCTCTTGTTATGATCTAAGCTTCTTCTTGTGTACATTCTTCCCAGCTATTGAAGCTGATCAACCTTCTTCTGGAACATATTCCTTAAATGAATGAATCCCATGATTTATGTAGATCATTCAAGGTGGTCATAACAATGTTTCCTTCTTCTACATTCTCTTCAACTGCTTCAAGTTGTTCCTTGATTTGAGAAACCCTTGTGAAGTAGGATTGCATGTTCTTTGAGTTTAGTATCTTCACATTCTTCAGCTGGTTTCTCAATGTCATCTATCGGTTGATATTCTTTCCTTCGAACAACTCTGTCAAAGCATCGAACACTTCCTTTGGTGTCTTCAAGGATGACACATGGGGGATGAGATGACCCTTAATAGAATATGCAATGATTCTCTTGGCCTTAGCCATGTTCTTCTTATGGATAGACCTATCCTCATATACCTCTAGTTCTGGAACTTCCTTACTGATATACTGATCCAAATCATTTCCTTCAAGGATTAAGGAGATCTTATAAATCCATGCTAGAAATTTTTTAGCTCCCCCAAGCTTGTCCTCAAGGTGAGTATATATGATAAGTCATTTTGATATGAGACCCTCAAATGGAAATAGCAGAGATATAGATCTTACCGATTTGAGGTGTCTGACCTGGTTCTGAAGCCAGTTGGCCTAGGATTTTGTCAGAGAACCCCTAATTTTCTAAACTTGGAGTTGTTTGGGTAGAAATATGCTCCTCCTTGAGGCAATTTGCTCAGTAATGTCCTTTTTTGAAATCTGAGGCGGGAATCCTCTGAAACTTGATGTCCTAGTTTCTCTTGGCACTAGTGTCTAGGTCAAAAATGAATCTTCTTCAAATTTGATTCTACTTCCACCAAAATATGTGCCATCCTAAGGCGAGTTAGCCTAGCCCTCTTTTCGTGATGATGTATGTAGAGAAGACTTTCAACATGGAATCCCTAGTTTTTGTTGCTGCACAGTGCCTTCTTTTAGAGAGGCTCTGATACCATGTTAGTTTTTCTAATCTAATTTAAATTGATTAGGATATTTATTTGAAAGAATAACAAGCACAACAAGATTCATAAGATAGAGCATATACAAAAGACATAAATATTTTCCTCCAGGAATCCATAAAGGAGAAAACCCCACAAACTTCCTCATAATAGCTTCGTCATTAAGACAATATCACAAGATGGAAAACCCCAAGTATAAGAAGTCTTATGTAGCTCTCTCCCTCTCCTCCTTGTTCTTCTATCTCTCCTCATGCGAACTTGAGTGAGTGAGTGTGTGTATAAATGAGAGAGGGCACCTCCCTATCCAGGGGTTCCCTCTGTCATAAATGAGAGAGGGCACCCCTGGATAGAAGATGCATTCACTCAATGCATTCATTGAGTCCGTAACAAGTGAACATGATAAGCTTGTCCAGATGGGGATCATCATATCCTCCCATGATCAAGCCCTCTATGTCTCAGGGCCCAAAGATCTGAAGGGTAAAGGAAAGCAGTAGAAGAACCCAAAAACCAAATTTGAAGCTCCTAAGCCTAAAGTTGAAAACCAGCAGCATGAAGAGCCTTCTGGCTTGAAGAAGAACAAAAGAAAAGGGCATCATGGAAAGGAAAAAGTCAAGTGTTCATACTGCGGGAAGGGCTCCCACCTTGAACATGCATGCATGAAAAAGAAAATTGATGAAGCTACTTCTCTTATTAAGAAAAATCACATCAATCTTCCAAAAATATTTCGGAGGAGAGATCAGCAAGATTGGGAACCACAGCATGAAAGAGGTCATGCTGTCATGGAAAGCACTTCGAAGTCCAAAGCTCTCTTGATAGATTCTGGAGATTCGAATCACATGATGGCTGAAAGAGACTCTTTCTCATCTTTGGAGACTATAAAATCCATTCCCATCCACATGGGAGATGACTCCACAATCATATCTGAAGGACAAGGTACTGTAGATCTTGAGCATGGTTATTTTTCCAGTGTTCTGTATGTACCATCTCTTGCATCAAAATTCCTAAGTGTTTATGAATTGACACATACAGAAGTGCCCAAGAGAGTCTCCTTTAGCCCAGATGATGTAGATATCACAGAACTTGCATCCGGAAAAATTCTAGCAAAAGGCCTTGCAAACCATCATGCAAAAGCCTACGAGTTCTCCCATTTTGTGGCGGATGCAAATCCCACCGCATTACTGACTCATGGAAATGAGGTTAGTATACTGTGGAATGAGAGGTTCTGCCACTTGAAATTTAAATACTTGTAGAAATTATAGAAGAATTCTGTGGTTGAAGGCCTCCCAGTCATCAAACCTACCACCGAATTTGCAAGGGTTGTGTTGTTGGAAAGAACCCTAAGCATAAGTTTGATCAGGGGAAGGCAAGCCGAGAATCATGCATCTTGGGACTGATACATTCTAATATCAATGGTCCCATGCCTATCACATCCATGAATGGATCAAGGTATGTTCTTACCTTCATTGATGACTTTTCCAGATACACATGGGTCTTTTTTATCAAAAAGAAGTCAGAAGTCTTGGAAAAATTCACTGAATTGAAGGCTTTGACTGAGAATGCATATGGAAAAAAGATCAATATTTTGAGATCTGATAATGGTGGGGAGTACATAAATAATGAGTTACCACATATATGTTCCCAAATTGGTATGAGATCCAACATTCAGTCCCCTACACTCCCCAGCAGAACGGTGTAGCGGAGAGGAAGAATCGGTCTCTCAAGGAGATGACCACTTGTATGCTGGAATCAAAGAAGTTGGATGCAAATTTGTGGATTGAAGCCATGCATGCTGCAGCATATATTCATAAAAGAGTGGCACACTCATCTGTGAAAGGGAAGACCCCTTTCGAAGCATATTTCAAACACAGGCCGGATGTGTCGAATTTGAGGGTGTTTGGGTCCACTGCATGGGCCCGAATTCCGCTTGATAAAAGGAGGGATTTGCAACCGCAAAGAATCGAATGTCTATTTATTGGATATCCTAATGAATCTAAAGGTTTCAAGCTACTAGATATCAGAACAAAATAGATCATCATTGAAAGGAGTGTCATGTTCGATGAGCCTCTTCAGGAGGTAGAACTAATGAAGGAGAAAACTGTTGAATTTCCTTCCTATTCTACTGAATATTTGGACAATGGAATTAGGGGTGATGACCATAATTTGGATCCTCTGATTTCTGATATTAGTGAATAGAAAACATCAGATGCTAAAACACAACCTGAAGTACAAAATCATCTCCCAACTTGGGCCCAACAGACACTCTCCTCCACAGGTGATAACATTGGAAATCCGGATGATCCAAGGAGAACCGGGTCTAATTTCCAAAGAGAAGATATTGCGCTCTCTTGTACTGATTATTTGCTGTCCAAATCTTGTTATTTAATGATAAGTTTAGATCCTAAGTCTTACTAAGATGCTCGGAAGGATCCGAGATGGCAAGCTGCCATGGATGAAGATATGAATTCTCTTTAGAAAAACACTACTTGGGAGCTAGTTTCTCTACCTCGGGGGAGGAAATTGGTTCAATGCAAATGGGTGTTTCGGACTAAGGTTGGTGCTGATGAAACAACCTAAAAATATAAGGCAAGGATGGTAGAAAAATATTTCTCTCAGGTCCAAGGTGTGGACTACCATGAGACTTTTGCACCCTTTGCAAAAATGGACTCCATCTGCCTAGTTTTGGCAATTTCTGCATCTAAGCATTGGGAAGTGAATCATATGGATGTTAAGTCTGCATTTCTGTGTGGAGATATTCATGAGGAGATATACATGAAGCATCCTGAGGGATACATTTCTGATCCATATTTGGTTTGCAAACTAAATAAGTCACTATACAGGTTAAAACAGGCCCCAAGAGAGTGGTATTCCAAGATGGATGCCTTCCTTCTCTCGCAAAGTTTCCAAAGGTGTAAATCAGATCCGAATGTGTATATACAGAAGTATGATGGTCATTTGATTATTATTTTTTTATATTTTGATGACTTACTTATTACAGGTAGCACCGTTACTTATATTTCAGTCATCAAAACTGCTCTCCACAATGCATTTGAAATGAGCGATTTGGGGCTCTTGAAGCAATTTCTGGGGCTCGAAATTGAGTAAAATATTGATGGTATAATGGTCACTCAGTCCAAATACATATCAGACCTGTTAGTTAATTTTAACATGGCTGAATGTAAGGCTGCTCCATTCCCTTTCCTTTCAGGGATCAGCCTTGAAGAAGGAAAAAGCACACCTCCCATGGACTGCACTATTTATCGATAGCTGATAGGTAGCTTGCTCTACTTGAATCATTCTCGGCCTGATATCTATTATGCCATGAATGCTGTGTCGAGATACATGCAACAGCCTCATTATATTCATTGGAATGAATCCAAGAGGATCCTCCAGTATATTCAGGGAACCATGACCTACGACATTCACTATGTTGCAGACTCCGAGCTAGAGCTGGTTGGTTACATAGATTCCAATTGGGAGGGTGATTCTATTGATTGGAAGTCTACTTATAAATATTTCTTCATGTTTGGTGGTGGACCCATTTGCTGGTCCAGCAAAAAGTAGGCCACCATAGCATTGTCTTCAACAGAGGCCGAGTACCTAGGAGCGGTGAATGCTTGCATCCAAGCTGTTTGGTTGCAAGGCATTCTATCAGAGTTTGATCTTGGTAGTACTTTGTCCACTGTACTATTTTGTGACAATCAAAGTGCTATTAATATATCCACAAATCCAGTTACCAGGCAGAGGACCAAGCATGTAGAGATACACATGCACTATATCAAGGAATTAGTGCATGACAGGACCATGATTCTGCAATACTGCCCCACTGATGAGCAGATTGCAAACATATTCACCAAGATCTTTTCTAAAAATAAGTTCACTTACATCCATTCATTGTTATGGGTGAGTTCATCAGGGTGATCAAACTACTTTCAATGTTCATCTTGAGGGGGGGTTTTCCCACTGGGTTTTCCCTCTTTTCCTCACTTAGATTTATTTTTCAGCATTGTTTGAGTTACATTATTGTATAGGGTGACCTATGGACTTTGTTGTCAGGGCCCTAGCATTCAATGCACTTTATTTTTACTTCTTCTGAGTATAGCTTAAGGGGGGTGTTGGAGACATTTACCCAACATGCACACTTAATTTGGTCAATTTGGCCTTGTCAAACCACTATCCTAAGTTTTATTGACTTAATCGACATCAGATGAGCACACTATGACATCAACGTGAGCACACCCATCCTACCTTCAGTCAAGGAGGCCAACTAAGCCTTCTCCTTCATTTGGGGAGGCTAACTGGGCTTCCTCCTTCAAACAAGGAGCACTTCGGGGCGATCTGAGTGTCATAAATGCACCTGATTGCTAACTGATTGTTAAAATCAGTTAAGCTAAGTGGTGAAGGTGCCTCCACTCATTATATTGATTATTTTTATTAATATTTATGAACTGGAGTCAACTAGGGTGCCTCCAACCACTTCTAATGACCAGTTTGACTTCAGTTAACCTCATCGGGGTTCATTGGAGTTAATGATGCACTACCACTTGTTGGTTGGCATGCAGTGACATGTGTCTGAGCTACTTTCAGTTAGACTCAGCCATCCATTGCACTCCGACTTCAGTTAGGACTTAGTTGAGTCAATCTGGACTTGATCAATGGGTTAACTAGGTGTGTTTATTGTGGCTTACATTCAGTTAAGCTACATCCATTCATTCGATTTGAATGACCTCCTCGGGAATTCGAATTGTCTTGGAATTCATGCACTTTGCATGATCATTGTATTGTATTATTCATTCTTCATTGATTATACAGAGTTGCTACTCCAATTGCAGCACCATTATGCCATTTTCATGCTTAATTGTCTGAAATCTCTTATGAGACTGTGTTTTAGTCCCTAGATTAATTAATACCATCGTAGCCAAGCTACCGATTCTATATTTCTTAAGCACAACCTTGAAGACACCCTCCCCACAACAGTCTCGACCCTTCTCACCAACCTCGACCAAGTTCCAGATTCTCATGTGGTTGACCATGCCATGTGTTTTGCAACTTCTCTTCGTGGAACACGCTACTTTTGGAACAAAAAAAGAGGTGAACTATATTATATAATCACACAACTTGGTATCCCAACCTTTTTCTTTACCCTTAGTGCAACTGACACCAAATGGGCTGACTTTCACATGCTCATCCCTTGCCCCCCTCCAACTTCTTGGTCTGCACAATTCCAATGGAGAATTCATAACATTATAGCCAATCCACATATTGCATCTCTATATATGCACCATCAATTTACCATCTCCCTTGAAGAAATCCTTTAAAATACATCGACACAAAAGATTGCTGGCGCAGGTTTGCCTCTTCTCCTATATTGGATTTTTCATTTCGTTCGCAATTACTGATTTCACTTTTCTTCCTCATTTTTCCTTTACTTTTTTTTTCCAAGTATGAATGGAAACATAGGGGTTCTGTGCATATCCATTGTTTCATTTGGTTGGAAATTACACCCATTATGGACAACCTTGATTGAGAGTATTCTCCCGCAGTGGCTACTGCCAAAACATACTTTGATAACTTCTTAACTGTATGGAACCCTCATCCCCTACACCTTCGCACCCTCGCATTCCATCGAACATCTCAGCAAGAACCTTGCACACTTGCATCATCCTCCATACTTGAAGCAAACCACATTGATGACTATGAAGCCCTTGTAAATTCCGCTCAACGACGCACAAAATGCAATGAATCCCGCTGCCTCCATAAAAAAGGATCGTCTCTTATATGTTGTTATGGTTTCCACTTTGACCTGCATGCTACATCTTCTATGTTCATTCGGATGGTAATGGGAAGAAAACATATGTCCCATCTAGGAATGATGAACTCTTAAACATACACAACTCTTCCATGCTTTCAATATGGAGAGCAAATGTTGACTGTAAACTTGTGCTCTCAAAACATGTTGTCCTCTCATACATTTCGAAGTATGCATCAAAAGCAAAGAATAAATGTGAAAGCTACCGTGAAATGCTCTCACGTATTGCACATGCTACCCCTGCAGAACATGAAACCTTGTTTCCCATCCGAAAACTACTCTAAAAAATTGTCGCTGATCGAGACATTGGAGCACAAGAGACATGTCATATGTTGCAGAAACTCCCCTTGACAATTTGCAATAGATCCTTTTTTCCCTCAATGTTTCCCATATTGTTTTCAAACATGTCTCACCAGACCTACCAAACACCCCCCCACCACCCACCTTCATTGTTGCTTACATGCAAAGACCTCCTTCACTTGAGCAATTGTCCCTTGTTGAAGCTGCATGATCTTGGTCCTACTCTGCTTGTAGGAAGACCTGCCAATGGAAGCCCCACAAAACTCCCAAAATTGTGTGTGTCCTTCCTTGCTTCTTTGACATCCCTCCTTCAACTTCCCCTCTTTATGTCAATTTCTGTTGGAGTGAACTCCTCCTCCACAAACCATTTCATGCATTGTCACATGACATTGGATGCACAGACTTGGAAATAGTCTCGGCTTGGGAGTCTTTCCGTTAAAATTACACCGCCTAGCATGTTGACCGCCACCTTGCACCCTCCTAGATATTGACTCTGAAACTTATTCCCCTCATGAATCTCATGGGCCTTCCCCCATGGACATGTCTGAATGGGAGATCCTCTCTCATCTACACCCTAGAAACAATATCCAAGTAGATGACCTTGACATTCTTGGTCATTGTGACTTTGACACCAAACAAAATTGGGCCCACTCACAAATCCCTTACACTTGCAAGAATATGCCATCTCATTCATTGATGTGAACCGTTCTTCAAACCAAGTACCTGTTCACCCCTGTTCAACATTCATCTTTCCTAACTACTTATCTCCAACTCAACGCACTGCATTTGACCTTGTTATGTCCCACCATAGACAACACACAAACACCAACCCCTTGAAAATGGTAATCCAAGCAACTACAAGCACGGGGAAATCTTATTTGATTGGATGTTTGCAATCTGCACTTCAGTCAACATCTGAGGATAGTTCATCGCCCCTTCTCCTACTTGCTCCAACTGGTGTCGGAGTCTTTAACATAAATGCACTTACAATACATTCCAGCCTTCGCATCCCAGTAACCACACTTCAACCGCTTGAGATCCAAGCCCTTGCTAACCTCCAAGAACATCTTTACCCTATAGGTTAGATCCTTATTGATGAAATGAGTTTATCGGCCCAAAACTTTTAACCAACATTGATGCTTGTCTTTGTGAAGTGTTCCCATCCCATCGAACCTCTCCTTTTGGCAATTGCTCTATAATCCTCATTGGTGACCTCGGCCAACTTCCCCCTATCAAAGATATCCCCATGTATGTAGGGGCATCGCATGGAAACATCCTCTGGTGTAGCTTCACCACATTTGTAACACTCTCCACATTTTTTTGACAACAAGGTGACAACCTTGCTCAAGTTGCATTCTAAAGCCTCCTTCTTAACCTCTGAAATGCAACACCAACTCTTGCTGACTGTCGCCTTCTCATGTCAAGGACATCTTATTCTCTTTTGCAACATGAGAACCACACATTTGAACATTCCACACACTTGTTCTCGACTAACAATTATGTTGCCTTTCATAACAAACAAATGCTTAAACACCTAAATGCCCCAATTGCACGTTGTTTAGCAGAAATAAGGAAGCAACCATCAATGTAAGCAACAGAAGATGAACAACTATCTCTAACCATTCTACTTTCCATTGGCCAACAAGTTATGCTTATCACAAACCTTTGGGTCGAGGTAGGCCTCGTTAACGGAGCTCTTGGCCAAGTTGTTGCAATCCTCTACAATACTACTACTACTCTGCCGAACCTTCCTTTGTTAGTTGTTGTTAATTTTATGCATTACAAGGGCCCACCATGGGATAATGCCAACCCAAACTATGTGCCAATCTTACCTGTAACAAGGGGCTCTCGCAAGCAACTTCCACTTCCCATGGCTTGGGGCTTAACAACCCATACAACAAAAGGCATGACCTTACATTTAATTCTGTTTCTAGATTCAGACATCTTTCTTACCTACGCATAACTCCAACATTCTCTTTTTCTCGATATGCACGTATGCAAGATATCACTTGCATCTAACGCCGAAAGCAAGAGGAAAGTCTAATTGCATGTAAATATATTGCAAGTCAGGTCCATTAACAAACCTAAACTCTTTAACTCATATCTTTTTATACTCATGCAATGCTTCTCCTTATCTCCCTTATACATGCAACACAACACATCTATATTCTTCTGTTTCATATATAGTTTTTTTCCCACTCTCATTGTTTAAATACAAAATCGCATTGCCCTTGCTTACCACCCCGCAAAAAAACAAAAAACAAAAACACCTCCTGCAATCATGGACTTGTTTCACTTTCCTATCTCCCTTTGTTTGTACATGCACCAAATGTCACTTATCTTGGTCTTCACTGTCACATTCTACCATACACTTTACACTACATCATTGTCTTACATGCACAATATAAAGAAGAAAACCTCATAAGACCTATACTATTTCACATGTAGTACATGAAGAACTAAACACATTGCCTTTAGAGATATATATGGAATCAATTTGACTTTTGTGGTTTACTGCCTCAAAACATAAACAACATTGCCTAAATTATGGTTCTCAATGTTGGTACTCTTCAACACGCATGCAAGTTTCTTATCACAATTATACACTCTATGGTATTCATACCATTTAATAAGCCAATTAGAGACAACCATGAATAGTGTGAAACCTTTGGACATGCTAGGTCATAGGAATCAAACTCAAAATGCTTGACCTCTCCATGCACTCTTACCACTTAGCTCCATTCCCTCTTAATGATGACCACAATTAGAAATTGTCCTTTGTTATCAAATATTTGTTTATGCAAGTGTGTTACTCTTTATCAGAGAACACAAACCATTATGAAACCCTCTCCTAGGTCTCCATATTCTTACACCATAATGAAAATGGTTCAAGACATAGCAAAAACCATTGACGCTTTGAACTATGTTCACATCTCTAGCCAAATCCTCTTTGTGACCGCAATGAGGAATTACTTATACAGTTGAGACTCTTTCCAACTTAGCCTAGCACTACTTCTTTAGAGTTTTACATGTAGGTATATGCAACACCTTCTACTGAACATATAACATTAAAATCTAACTTTTTAAACAATTCCATTTGGTGATGGCCGATGGGGACATTTCTAGGTGATGCCAATGCCCTTAACTTGCTCCATATATTGATCAGTGGATGTTATCCTTGAACTCTATCCTATGATCTGTTGTTGATCTAAAGAGAAATGTTACCATTGGACCAGTATTTGCTTGTATGGTTAATATACCAATGCCTTACGAAAAACAACCCCTTTCAAACACACAATATAGTATATTTGGCACATGATACCCAATTTTTTTTTAGGGAAGTTCCACAAAACACAATTCAACATGAACCAAAAAATGACAACCCACTTAACAACATCAACATAGCTTTAGCCCTCCTTATAATTACCTAATTACCAAAGTGATAATCAACATGTCTAAGATCTTTATTTCTCCTATAACTTACTATTGTTCTAAATCACACTTTTGACATTGGACCAAGACTTGTGTGCATGCTTATTATACTATCTTGTGAAATTTCAACACCTGCAAACACATAAATATAGTATCTTTCACACATGCAAGTACACCTTACTACTCGTGTTTTGTTCTTTTTTACTTTAAATAAATCACACTTTCTTGCACATTTTATTCATTTATTTTCACATAAATATAGGAAAACACAAAGATGTTTCAACCATTGTCTTACATGTTCACTCAAAAACACAACTTCCATTTTACACATTATCCTTTACTTTTATTTCATTTATATGCTTTTAATATGTAAATATTATAATGTTTCATTGTCTTTCACTTATAGCCCTACAACAACAAAGATGGATATCGGATATCTCAACATCCTTGCCAACTTCTGCCGACTGACCAAGGAACAACAAGCAACACTTCAACAATTTCAAGCACACTTCCAATCAACTTCCGCCCTCCCATTCAATTACATCTACCCGACTATCACACTTCTATCAGAAACCCTGTGCATGGCCTGTCAAGACTTAATAATTCGGAAACCCCATCTTGCTTCACAAATAAACTGCACATGGTGTTGTCATTGTCATTCCCCCACCTGCATATATGATTGACTGCTCGTACTTTGTGCATTTCCCTTTTGCCTCTCCTTACACCTAGTTTTTACCTACATGTGTTTCATGCACTTCTTTATGCCCCACATCCCTCTCTGTATAGACATTATACAAATTAAATGTGTCTACTAGGTTGGCTTTTGCTCCTCACTCTATGCTTTACATTTCAAAAAACATTGTTTTATTACTCTTTGAATTGTCTATGGGTGTAATTCAACTTTACCGCTACAGAATGTACTTATTTGCAGACGACAATATATTACATTAGAGAAGTAAATACCTGATTAAAAGCACTTTTGCCTTCATATTCGTGTGGGCATTTTACCGTCAATATTTTTACATGAAATGTGTATTTATTACTTTTTCTTCGTCCAAGTGTTTTAAGGACTACCTAGATGTGCAATTGGTAAGACAAGTCATAAAATTGTTTTATTCACTTTTGCTGCTTTCAAATCAATATTGTGGCCCTTCATGTTATAGTTGTTATCAACTTAATTCATGAAATTATGCTATTATTATATATCATCATTAGTTGTTCTCTTATGCATGCTTGGTTTCATTTTGTACTAGTGTTTTGTTCACTACATCTTCATATATATTTTGTAGTTACGAGGCCTCTTGAATAGTTGGACATAGGAATTGAGCAAAAGAACGTATTTTTTTTACCAGTAGCGCTATGTTCATGTGCTCTGAATAGTGTGACTCTTAATGCCATATTTTAGTGTCTTTTGCTTCCTTTATTTCAAGCCCTGATGCTACCTACACATATTTAAACTGGATAGTTAACGCACCTCCTTTTTCATGTTCTTATAGTTGTACACATAATTTCCCTCCACTTTTATGCAACTACAATGTTGTTGTTCTTATGAGTTGTTTGTTTGAAATGTTGTCCATAAGACATTATATGGTCTGTTACTATTTTCATCTCCAAAATACAAACAAAAATGATTTGTACATATTAGCTTTTACTACAACTTTTCAATCCTTTTTTCCATTTACAACTACACCTACTTCACTTTGCCTCATCATCATCTCTTCCTGCAAATTCATTGCAAACAAGCTATTCAGCTGCTTGCCTCTGAATATGGATGCAGAACGGTTACTAACAAAGAGGTATATGCAATCCATGCTTTTGTTTCTTTGTCTTTCTTTTCTAGTTACAAATGCAAATTCAAACCCTCCTGTCCAAATATACATTATTTCATTTCTTTTCCTCCAGATCAATACATTAATATAGTCACTCTGAAAGATGTTATGAGACTCCTTTAAGGCCAATTCAAGGTGAGATATTTGTTCCTATGCTTTGTTAGCACTTACATTCCAATTGTTTTGCTTAATGTTGCTTAACATCTTCATTGAATAATGTTTATATACTATCTTAATGTAAATGATTTGTATGTGTTTTTTTATCAAGGGAACCAAGCCCCCATTATACATATCAATCTTTTGAATTACCATTTGCTTGCTATGCTTTTTTATGCAATATGTCTATATATCTTATGCTGTTTCTCTCCATTTCAACGTGATCGCCTTATTGTTACACCAGCAACATCCAATCCTACCAGGTACTTGTTTATTGTCTTTTCTTGTTTTAACACGCAGATGATTTGTACCCAATTCCTCCCAAACAGGTTTAAAGAAAAAAATATACCAAAATTGATGCTTCACAGAACCCTGTTCACGTTTGCAAAGGGAACATATACCTGCACCACAAATACCTATTTTACATGGAGAGTCCCAAGTGAGTATTTTCTGGTTTAGACACAGCCAATAAAAAAGCTTGATTTTCAAAGGAAACTTTCCATTCCAGATCATGTTTGTCCACCAACCAAATTTATCTACCAGGTTCTTTTCGGCAATCAATTGAGAATCCAACTTTGCACTAAGAACACTAATTTCTCTGTTATAGCTCCAATCCAATGTTGCTGCAGTCAGAAAGCACAATCTCCGCCTGAAAAAGATGACACAAGTACATATCCCATTCGTTGACCAACAACCCAGGTCTACCTGTATATCCGCAGATCTGAGCCATGCTGCAGATCCCCAATGCTGAGCACATGAGATCTGCTTAAGAACAATAGCCAGTCTGCTTGTTGGTTTCCCCTTCTTAATGTAATTTAAATGACTTACATTTTTCCCAGTTGTAATTTATCTTAATTTCCTGTTTAATGTGCTTGAGGGTTTTACCAATCAATTATATTTATTATTTTGTTTTCAATGCTTTGCAAACCTCATCCTGTCATTTTTCACAGTACTTTTATAGTTGATAAATTTTGTTCGACGTTGGCCAACTTTGCAATACCATGTGTTATGTTTTCCTAATGTGTATGATTAATATATCTGTACCATGATGTCTATGTTTGGGCTTGTCTGAGCTCGTTGTCTCTTCTTTTACTGGAAGCTGGTTGATTTGCATTAGTCTTGTGTGTTTTCTTTTTTTGTGTATGCTTCAGGGGCCCTAACTAGCAGAGCTGAAGCAAAATGAGAGTTGCAGCCTGTTGTTTTGTTTCTTTTCTTACAATATTGATTGATGTGCATTGGTTCTATGTTTAGCAGCTAGCTTAGCTTGTGTATTTCATTCTTTAATGTGTCGGCCTTTTAATTGTGTTTCAATAAAATGATATTAGTGAAAGTTAGATTTATGTTAGCTTTTTATATACTTTCACTGTTGCATCTGCTGCACGAATAGAAATGTCACGCAGGGTTTACCCCTTAGTTTCTCTCAATCCCTATTAAGGGAACTGAACTATTAGGTCCAAGTTACCAACAAGGGACCTTTGCGCACATTCTGTAATGCCAAGGGTGAGGATAGTGTGGAGCTCACTGATGAAGATGTATGGCCATAGATTGTTTTCATTCACTTTTGATTCAAAATCTCCAAATATCTAACTATTCCAAATTTAATTATGTGCTAGCATAATGAAGGTTTACGATGGGTCAAGGATGTTCCATGTATCTTGGTTTCCACTTGATTGTTTTACTTCTTTTGCTTCATGGCACTCAAATTCAGGCAACCATGTTTAAGGAAGTTCCATATAAGTAATGGAATAAGTTTGAATTGTGAAAGGTCTATTATATCTCAAAAGGAACCCTTTGAGTGGCAAATAATCAAATTCAAAATAGTAGCAAATGATTACGAGATGACATTGCATGCAAATTCAGAAGTTGAAGAAGCGGTCGAGGAAGGGGTCCATATCCCAGAATATAAGCATAACTTTGTGAACGTGGATGAGCTTGGTCCATATGTCAATTCAAGGGATCTTGTTGGTGAGTGTCCTTTGGTTTAAATGCTAAAAGTTTTTTTTTGGTAACTAAACATTTCACATTCCTTTTTGGTGAGTTTCCATCATATGTTTGAAATTTTTTTTTTCTGGCGTATTTTCTGCAGATTTCATTGGAGTTGTTCAAAGTGTATCGCCAGTTCTAAGCATTAGGAAGAAAAGAAACAATGAAGAGATCCTCAAGCGTGACATTAGAATTGCAGATGAAAGGTGAGGTTTACTACTATTTCTTCATTGCTTATGCTTATAAAAATTGCAATAATTTAAATAAAAAGGGTTTGTTAGTCATGTGGTTTTGAAGAGAGAATTAGAGTAATGGTCAAGACAAATAATGGATATTGCATGTCACATCTAGGACATTTGTTGTTAGTTTTATATTATTTTACTCCTGCATTATTACTGTAAATACTTGTGCTCAAAATTTCTGAAAAAAAAAACCCTGTTGTCAATGTTGTAGTAAAGTCCCCTACTAAGGAACGCGTTTTTTATGCTGGGTTATTTGAATACAACCACAACAAGAAGACAATGATAGTGAGTGTTTGGAATGATCTGGAAAAGAAAGAAGGTCAGGAATTGCTTGACAATGTTGATAATGGACCTATAGTAGCAGTAAGGGCAACGAAGGTCAGCGATTACTCAGGTATGTCGGGCCTTATTGAGTTGGGTTTTTGCAGCAATAGTACTTGTGAACTCTTTAGAATGCTAATATAACTACTAATTACTACAATGGTTTTTATTGGCTTTTACAGGAGTTTCTTTATCTACTACAACTAGAAAAGGGTACTCATAGCTTGTAGGGTACTCATGCCTTTCCACATAGCCTTTACCATGGTGATTTTTTCTTTGCGCTTTGCTGACATGATTAAGGCGATAAATTCATAATGATTTCTTTCTTACTTAGCTTGAAAACTTTCCTGTCATTGACGGTTGAGCTTCATCAAATTATCAACTATTCTATCTATTACTTTGTTGGCATGTGAAGGATTGCATGCAGTCATAGATGAAATCACAATGTTGGAATTGTAGGAGATAAAGAGAAGCCCACATTATTGATAACAAAGCCTCAATCATTAACAACAACTCTTACATCTGAAAATGTAGTAGGAGGTTGTTCATGATGCATTCTGCTTTTCAATAAATGTTTTATTCTCTAGCCATAATCGAAGTATTCTCTAGCCACAAATCATATCATTTGTCTCCATGATGGCTAACTGATACCTTTTTTATTGGATTTTAAAGGAGTTTGGTGAAGCCCGTGTAATCTAGGGTGGGGGAACTTTGCCCTAGTTGTCTGCTTCCGTATACCTATGTAGCTGGAGTATTCAAAAAAAGGTGTGTCGTGTTTCTTTTGGAACAACATGGCTTTACAGAGATTTAATATTTAAATCAATTATAAACATAGACAACTTGGATGGTTTGTTCCAGGCTTCCAACCTCCCCATAATTCTCAATTCTTCATGGTTTCACACAATTTTCTATCCTGAACGAATCTGAATTTTTCTTTTATGAAAGTAAAGAGGGTTTGATGTTGCC
>LPNX010050682.1:12935-84279 GCA_001517045.1 Pseudotsuga menziesii
TGCTCTCAGCCTCTTTCACTTCATCATGAATGTTGAACCAAATCCCTTTTGGTCATGATAGTTAGGGTCTCCGGTCTATTTCAGACCTCTCAACCATGGAGCCTCCCCACATGGTTTTCCTCGGCTGCTAGGAACTTCACAGTCTCACTAGAACCTTTTTCATTACTGCTCATTCTGAGCTCTTCAAGACAGTCACATGTCCACATGCACCCCTAGGATGTTCTGATATTCCTCTCTCCCAACGATACCTATATTCAAACATTGAATAGAGTCACATGTTTAGTTTATTCTCAATGGTTTTTATCTCTTAAACAAGAGCTTAAAACATCATAACCAAATCATATACACATGCATATTCATAAGCAAGAATTTCAAAGTAATCCAATACTTATCTATATTGTGTATTTCCTTGTTGGTCCACAGGATCCTGCTTCGCTTTGCAAGCCTTGGGATCGCCTATGGACTTGGATGTTAGGTCAGCACGCAGGCTTCTTCACAACATCCTTTTATATATATATCAGGCATAGTCAAGCCAACCTTTAGTTGGGTTTATCAGACCATCAACAAATCACCTGTACTTATCTCAACAATACACTTATATCAACAACCAATCATTAGCCAAGCCAACACAGTTGGATTTATCGGGCCATTAACAATAACACATGCACTTATATCAACAATAAAGGACCATTTCCAAGTTTCATTTCTAGTAGTGAGCTCTAATTCCACTACCCCATATCACACAAGAGACCACTCCCTTCTCTGAGTTGACAGTCCCTCGGGAATGTCTTCTTCTCTGTGCTCTTTATTAGAAGGTAGGATGAGCTCAATCCATTGTCCATTTAGTGTACAATACCATACTACATCTGCTTAGCCTGACAACACAAGCAATATAAGCATATCCGTTAGCATTATTTCTCTAAAATTGTAATCATATTTCACATCATTCACTATCAAGTATTGAGATACCAGGAATGCGTCCACTCCTTAGGGTGCAACCAATATTGAAAACCCCTTCCATGATCCGACATCGAAAAAGTGTGCACCCTTTTCTGGTGTGTGCCATGTAGGCCCTATTCATACTCAACCAATCAGTTATAATCAAATCAAAACATGTTCTACGTATGGAATTTTAATAATTTGACATGCGTATTCTTAGCTAGGGTCACAAAACACATCCATTTTCTGATGCGGTATTCATTTGTTAAGGAGGAATGGGGGCTCCCTTATCTGAGTTGACAGTCCCTCGGTTCACCATCCCAATTCCTCTTTACATTTTGTATCCACACATGTCTTACCGACATAACCTATACCATCTCACTCATGTTGCTTACCAAACATGTAGTGCAGATGAGACATTCCCAAAATGTCCAATGGAGTTTCACCCGAAACCCATTTCCAAGATAAGGGAAAACCTTCCCATGAAGTTTGGATCCTGCAAGCCATCACACATGATCTTCCTGCAGTGTGTACCCCTGGAATATTCATCAAATATCCAAACAATCAATCATTATCTGATAATACAATCCAAATTTGATTGTTCCATAACCAAGCAATGACATTAGTAATTAAATTCAATGAGAATTTGCAACTCTGTTTACTATAGAAGTTGATTTGCTTGGCAATGAGGTGATCCTCAATTGTGGATCTCTTGTAAGTAGCACCACTATGCCCGTTATAATTTTATGCTTACTAGCATAACATGAATACCCACTTACAATGCATCCTCCTGACACAATCTTATGCAAGCCAATAGTGATTGGTAGTTGTCAACAATTTCTTAAATCCGAAACTCATAAATCAAATTTAACAACCCATCATGCATACAAACTATTTTCACAACCATGAGACTTTTCTCATAAGGTTTGGCTCTTTCACATGGTAGATTTCGGCCTTTGTCATGGTCTTACCCAAATTTCCACGCCCCAAACAATCTACTCGAAACCTGAACCACAGTCAGCCAAATACTTAGTAAGTCCGGATGCATATAACCTTTTCATTGTTGCAACCATCACTGCAGCATTTTCAGAATTTATAAAATTCAAATACTTCCAGCTGTTACTCACATCAATATTACCAAAACCCATTTACTTCACGCAATCATTATCATACTTTAAATTATAGGGTACAGTCACATCATTTATGTAATTTAAATGAAATGTTTAGATACTCCTTACTTCACAAGCGTATCATTTGTACCCCCTTGCCCTTCCATAAATCATTTCTGGCATCCAATTGATCATGACTACCTTCTTCATGCACTTACTATCCTGCATTCACATCGGCTCTTGAAATGGTTCCAGAATTGTCATCAATTCATCATTTCAGCCATTAGTTATTCACAATGACACATGCACTATCTCTATGCAGTCATGCAATGCATCACAACATTTGCACCCATACTTAGGTATTCATATCTACAATATTGACTCATACTTTTCATATGCATCTATTCAATGCATAACCACAATATTTATGAAATCTTTTAATGCATATACACTCAATGCTACCTTGTAATGATTCAGGAATACTTATGCATTCAAACATAACATGCATGGCCTAACCATGACTACTTCATATAGGATGCATTTCTATAATCAAGACCATCAGTACTTACTTTCTTTGGGCTATTAAGCTCATAACAACACATACAGGTATAACACATTTTTGTATGAATGCAGCCTAAATTTTAAATACCCACACGGTATGAGATCTCTTTCTTTTTCCACTCCATGCAATATTTGTCATAATTGAACCCTTACCTTCATGGGTCCTACTTACACCCTTGAAATTACTAGTTTGGTTGGTCTCTTGCAGGAGATTGCAGAAGTTGCTCACCAACTTTTGATCCTGGTTTTGTTGCCTTATCCCTTTCTTCATAGGGTTTCTGGTCACATTCATCAGCATCAGCAACATATTTAGCCATGTCGAGGTTGTCGTTGGTTTTTCCACTAATGCCAACACCAACGCAATAATTATCATTAGTGGCTCATTATAAATGTATAATTGTCACTATTCCTACCAACATGTAATATCTTATGCATGCAAGGCATATCCTCATACATTTCATGTACCAAACTTGTAAAATGTAATTATAATTAGCAAGACAGGGTTTAAGGAAATTTCCCTTTTCAAGTCCCTCATCTTTGCATGGAACTCCTCTTCCACACAATAGTTGGTTTGATTTCATGGTCTTTCTATCTCTAGGGATGTGATTCTCGGATTTGTCCATATTGATAGCCACTAGTACTTTGCAGCACCGTATTTGATATCTGGGGATTCATCCTTGTTCCTTGCTGAATAAGCTTTCCAATGCCTATCCACATGCTTCATTCTGACCTCGGGTGTGAAAACCACACCTACTTCTAAAATGATGATTGTCATCAAATTTAGGCAAAACACACAACTATATTTTGGTCTGAATTGCTAACTTTAGCCACTTAGGATTTCCGTCCTTTTTAGCCCTGAAAATTCTGAAAAATCCACTGATAACAGTTAAAAATTGCTGAGAAATCCACTTGAAAATTTTTCTTTTTTCAGATTGGGTCTCTTCCCTGCTAACTCTCTGGTGTTTCGGTGGGCAAATTGACTAAACTCTCGATCTGCATCGGCGAGAAAATCAACTGTTCATCGAGTCCTTTCTTCACTAACCTTCTGGCGTTTCGGCAGCTAGAATGTCTAATTTTCTCCACTGTATCGGCGGGTAGTTTTTCTACTATTCCAAACCTCATCGGTGAGAAAATTGACTAACCACTGCCTCGGCGGTCGAATGCTCTATGCATCGGGTGGCTAGTTGTTAGGGCTTCCGCAACGACGGCCAATGATCCCTTTAAAATTTTCACAGATCATAGCTTTGTCGGCAGTCAGAGCGACATCCCGCTGTGGCATCGGACACTTAGTCCCATAGGCATCCATAATGGCAGTTCCACAAGCCCTAACTCTTTCGATCGGCGTCTAATCCACGAATCATTTTTTATCAGTGATTGGATCCGTTGTTTCATCAAACTAGTTGGTATCGGTGGATTAAACCTCAATACTTCCGCAGTGTTGACACTCCTGAGCACTAAACACCACCGTAGTTATGTTATCGAAACTCGAAACCACTATTCACTAAACACCTCGGCATCGGTGAGTGGAAAGACTAATGCATCGGCGGGATAGTTCCCTCAGCAGCCGCAATGGTAGGTGGTANCCGTAGACCTTATACCCCATTGGCCATTAGAAGGACTAACCTATACACATCGGTGATCCAGGCGGCAATACATCTTTGATGCATCAGTGATTAGATTCTTTATTACATCAGATGAGTAGTCCCTTAGGCGACCGCAATGGTGGTTCATCAACTTTGATCCTTTTCCGACCGTGGGCCTGATCCCCTAATGATTTCTGATTGGTAATCTAAAGCACAAATTAATTGATATTGATAGTCGAAACCTTTGTCTGTCAGAGTATTAGTGCTCTAGGCTTTCACAACGGCAACGTTCAAACCACTAATTCCTTCCTATGTTCATCGGTGACCCATACAACTAACATTTTTCGATGGCCAAACGAAAACTTAGAAAAAAATTTGAATTTTCCTCTTCCATCGACTCTTCCTTCAACTATTCATCGACGATGTCAACAACTATTCCTCTCCGATCATCGATGATTTTGTTCCTTAGAAATTTTTTTGAAAAACATCTTGTCCTGTCTTCCGTCGCATCGCCCGTCGGAGCAACTATCCTCTACGGCATCGGTGGTCAGAGGCTCTACCCATCAGAAGCATAGTTTTCTAGACATCTACAATGGTGGCATAAGATAATGTAACCTCTTCTGATGTAGTCACCAAAATTTTCACCCCCTCGGCAACTTGATCATCTAGGCATCGGCGATGCGATCAACTAATCATCACCGACCGTCGATGATTCCACTTAGTTTGAAAAGTTTTCTACAAAATTTTCTCTTTGTCGATGTCAGCGGTCCAAACGGCTAATGTCATCGATATATTTACTAACCTATGTCAACGTGTCATCGGCGATCCCTTCAACTTAGTGGCGCTGATCGTTGATGGTCGGCATCAGGTGTTCGATCAAGTATATGTCATCGATCCGTCTAACTAGTTTCACCGCCATTGGGGTCTGCATCGAAGGTCCATCTGTCTAAGTTTTTCGATGTGCCGATGGCCAAGCACTTAGAAAAATTTATGAATTTTTCCTGTCATTCAACCATTTCCTCCTAGTTTCTTCTAGGCAGTAAGCAACCTGCCTCTATTAAGTGATCTTTTCATGGCCCTCTAAGGCCCAATTGCTGCAACATAATCTCAGTCACTACATGTTCATGGCCCATTAGGTCCCATGCTGCAACCAGAGCTTTGATACCACACTGTAACGTCCCCGACCCTCTCACTAGCGAGGAGGATGCTACCAAACAAATAGAAACCTCCGAGAAAATAGCCCCATGAACATGAACAAGCATATAATGCTGAAATATAAAGCTTAAAACATAAAACATACTAAGATGCAAAATCCTTCATATACATAGCGAAAGCAACATACATTCATTCAAGCATACCACATTTTCATCATATTTATTAATCAGTAAATATAAATGCAGAGATGGAGTAGTCAAGAATACTCATCTTAAAAATAATTCGTATCACAATCAGCTACATTGCTGCAACATTCCACCCAACCATAGGCCAGTGTGCTCATCAATTTCTCAGCAACACTGCCACCCTCAAGCTGGGTATGATTCCTCAAGGAATAAGGGTCAAAGCAGGCTTACACATAGCCAAGATACACAAATAAGCCAAGCCCACACAGTAGGGTTTATCAGACCGTCAAGGAGCTAGGAAAGGATAAATGCTAAGTTGGTGGTCTCAATGGAGAGATAAGGACGCCTACACCAGAGTTAACCAAAATTTTAAGACATCCACACACCCATCAATAGGAATTAGTCCTTTCTCTACTTCATAGTCCCTCAGGCCCTGACTTCCCTTTCCAATACTCTTCAAGGGTTGTGGAGAAGAAAGCCAGCAGTCTAACTTTGTCTGAGTGGCTCCAAACACCAGTTTTATCAAGCATACCCAGCCTCTAATCCTACTCTCAATAGTCCAAATACCAACCACTGCATACCACAGTAAAACAAACAGCTCACAACTCTTGGAGGAAAATAAATATAACAGGGTGACAACCCAAATGAAAAGGGTGAACACAGCTCAGGTTAGACAAGATGATCAGAGTTGTTCTTGGCCTTAGCGTGGCCAAAACAACTCAGTGGCATCCAAAATATGATTGCATTCACAACAATGAGCAACATGTGGTAAAGCCACAACAAGCCACGCTTTCATGGGGAAAACAACAACCGATCTCACGGCTAAGCCATGGGAACATTACACAGCCTGAAAACGGAAGAGAAGTCCGATTCTCAATCTTGGATAGGGGAAAATAGGTACGCAGACCACAAAACCATGAGGGTAAACACACATACACACAGTCCGATAATACAAAAGGAAAATCGGTCCTCTTCACAGGCTGGGGAAATAACATATCCAATCTCACAGTGAAGAACCACAGATACCTTTCATGGTCCGACAATGTAAACAGGGTCAGACTCTCTATGTGAATGGAGAAAGAACAGAACGACTTGCTATTAAAGGAAAAATAGAACCACCCTACGTGAGAGTGAGCCGGACCAAAACTTCCAAAGGAGTGGGATCGTGGGAGAGTGGAGTGAGTGTGGAATGATTGCTTCCTTGTCCCAATGACGTGAAGAGGAAGAGTCCGCTGGTGCAGTGGGCATGTGGGAAAGGACTGGCAGTCTTGCCACACCCATCACTACTCAGCAATAACTACTCCAAGATAGCAGAAGTTTAAAAGAGTGTTCAACGCATGGAAAACTCCCAATGACCTCCACGAGTTGGAAAAACCCCCCTTAACCTTAGGAATCATGACCCTTTCATTCAACGGTGCACCATCATAGCTGGCTACTGGTTTATTTTAATTGATGTGCATATTTACATGATCCCAAAACTATAATGTGCCGGATAGCATGATATACGATCGGCAACGATCCCTATTTCCGAAACATACACGACCAAATCGATGGTGGGGCTTTTGCCTTTAGCTCCACACCACGATTAATTACAATATATACATCATGTACCTTTTTAATGTAACCGAGGTCAAAATCGATGCATTACAATGATGGTAGTATACCTAGACCAACCGAATATCCTTAAATTAGTTAGCAGACTCGAGAGTAAATATCTGCAGTGACCTAGTATAGTTAGTGGATATAGTAAAAAAATGGTTGTCTTCTTAAATATTGGGCTTAATTATTATTTATGGCTAATCATGTATTTAAGCTTTTATGTTAATTTCCATGTAATGTGTCAGACAGTTTTGCTCAAGAAATCTAATTTTTAAATTTCATAGTATATCAACTTGAAGCTTTATGTTTTTATGCTCAATTTAGGCTTATGTGTTTGATTGAAAGGTTTATGGCCCTAAATGAAGAAAGTGAGAGTTATCATTGTTTTTATGAATTTGTCATTCTTGCATGAAGAGGAATGCCATAAGGAAGTTGGACTTGTTGAAGGAGGTTGGCGATTTTTTTTGTATATATCATTGTGTCGACTATTTAATGAAAGTTTCCAGTTTATCATTTGTGCATAGAAAATGTATCCTTCCTGCCATATGAGGGTTGTATGTATGCTATAATAATAGATATGAAGATTGTCTCTGTGCTATATTAATAGATTATATTAGTTTTCACTATTTGAAAAATATTGGGAGATATTCTTGTGATTATCCTAGGAAGGACTGAACAAAATTATGAATCGCTAGTACTGAAACTTACTCCCTAAGTGTTTGAGACTTGGTTCAACTATGTATTATCATATTCCTATTTTATTAATTTTTAGTTTTTTTTTAAGTTCTATTTCAATCTAAATAATTTATAGTGACTTGGTTCAACCTAATTATCCAACAAATTTTCATAGTATATTTTCATTCTAAATATTTTCATTGCACTATTTTTATACATGCATTAAAAGTTTGGGATTTGGTCAGGCTAACTTTTGGAAATGGAGTAGAGATTTTAATGACGGTTTACCTTATACCATGCCATTGGCTGATGTTGGAGAGAATTCAATACAGATACCCATTGGACATTACTAGATCCACTTTTACTATATATTTCCATTTTTCTCCACTAAATCCAACCTGCATAATCATACAAAGGTAAAAAATGTAGAAAAATACTCTCCTAGCTGGTAGTTAGAATAAAACATTCATGCACATTCAACTACAAAACCAAAAATACAAAGAAGTGCCTTAGAAGAAAGATGCTTCCCATTGATATCTAGCATCAAGCTGTGAAAATCCAAAAATGACAATGTTGCTGAATTTTTTAGACAACACAAATAACATAGAATTAGTGTCTTACAACATTGTGTTAGAATTTTAAAAACCAATGCTTTTGTAATAATAAAGGACCACACCACAATATGCAAAATTATATCCAGTACAACATGCAAAATTTTATGCACAACATATATGAACTATAACCAGGAATTACATGTTAGAGATTCACTATTGACTCTTGAGTTATTTCCTAGAAAAGAACTATAATGCTGTAGAAATTAAAACTAGCATCCATGAAATCTGGGCTTGATGATAGCTAACAAGTTAGAAAAAATCATTGTGCTTGAATTACTTCAAGGATTCAATATTTATAGGTTTGCATATCCATGGATTCTCTTTGAGGATTTAACATATTACGTTAAATAAGCAGTATGAACTTGGGATTTCTGCTCTGAAATATCATTGTGTTTTATGGTGTTTGATTTTGGGAGAGTTTGAGCATCAATCGATTTCATTCAAAAGTTGAGTTGTTAGCTAAATAAAAAATCCACATTTTGGTGTCCACCTATGGTTTTGTCACTTTAAAAAAAATGTTTTTAGGTACAATAATTCATATTCTTCACATTTTGATATCTTTCATCTACTATTGCTCAACTGATATTGAAGCCATCAAAATTGGGAACATATTTGTGACCAAATAATTATAATACATCAATAGGGCCTTGGTTCACTGATGAATTTGACAGAAATTTATGCCATTAACTAGTGTTCCATCCTCACTGTGGTTAGCCCCAACCCAAATGCTATGTTAAGTAAAGATGAGAATAGGTGCACGTCCACAATGAATTTCGCTGAATAGATACCTGTCAGACCTGGAATCTAAACTAAAGGATGTCTATGTTATGTGGTGCAGCCAATCCCAACATGTTTATGTAAGAACTTCCAAAATAAAAAAACATCTAACATAGTTGTACATCAGTAAACACTTTTGCTTTTTGATTTCCCTGTGAACAAGTATATGTTACTTAAGAGATCTTAGTTTGTTTTAGAATTGACTAAATTAGTAAATTTCCTCTTAGAAAAATAAAATATGCTATTTAATATTAGTACTTGTGCATGTCTATATATATTTACGTGTGGTTAAGCAGCAATTTATTCCTTGAAGAAGTATGTATGCTTGACCTAGCCTTTCTTTTTATTCTCTTATCTTGTGGAAAAGTCTAACTTTCTTGGAGAACCATTAGTATTTCTGCTAAAATTTGGCCTTTTGCCACTGTTTCTTTTCCAATTTCTTCCTGTCCAGAAGAAACAAATAATTTTATGCCAGGAACTTATTTGTGAAGATGAATCAATAAAGCTACCCAATGGTTGAATTGAATAAATAAAATCATATTGTTTGAATTGAATTGAATTATCATTAATTCCCAAAGATAACCAAAATTGCAGATAACAGGACTTCCAAAAAGATCCCATTATAAATTATCATGGAAGAGTGCCTGGCATGACTCCAAAGAAGCTAATAGCTAAAAAACTAGGTGATAACTTGACTCCAAATACACTAATATCCTAGAAATTGGGTCATTTTTTTAAGATCTAGAGGCAAGAACAATAATTTGTAGTCACACAACTCCCATCATTAATGTGAATCATTGTAAGTTTGTCACCCTAGGTCATCAAGGAAAAATATTGAACATATCATGCCAATATCATTGGAACCTATTATGTGTGCAATAGATGATTAATGGAATGGTAAAGATTTGAACCTAATCAATAATGTGTCTTCAGGTGATAAATTCACCAAGACTTATCTCAGGACTACCAATTGGGAAATTGGTGCAAACATACCTTCTAAACTAAAAGGTCAATCCATACTTTAAGCTCAAATCCATATTAATGAAAATATACAACATGCAGAGGTTGATTTGTTTACATGGGCATGGTAATACGGAAGGCTAAGCAATTTATGACATTGTTGTAAAATGACCTATCATAATTGATACCAAAATAAGGAAACATAGTGAGGTGTCCTACATAGACATAAAAATTAAAGCCAACCAAAGCAACAATAGATGTCGATAGGTCATTGGTTTACTGGTGCGATCTAGGGACTATTAGAGCGTCCACCATGGATCCAATGTCATTTTAGTATTCCCATATAGCATGAATTTCAAAGGCATGAGACCAGTTTCAATTCATGTACAATTTTCGTAGAATAGCAACCCCTTAGACCTGGGACCTAATCCAAATAAATTCCATAATTTCTTAAAGAACTTCCCAAAAACAAAATGGACATCAAATAGAACTTCAAATGCAAACAAGGAAGCCAAAACTTACCTACAAGGTGTGGATATAATTTCCTTCATAGAATTGTACTTGTAATTAATAAGAGATGTGGGGCATGTTAGATGGTAAATATGATAAACCTAATATTGGATCAAGACATTGTGGTAGATGAGTTTGAATCGAGGATTGTTGAAGTGATGCATAACGTTCTCCTTTCTACCACTAAAGAAATCATCAACAACAATCACATTGTTTCCCCTCTCCAAGATCCTTTCAACTAGCCGGATTCCCACAAATCCACCCCCCCTCCCCCATGAGAACTATTCTTAGAGGTTTCCTCCTCATACCCACCACAATATTGGTACTATGGTTGTCTTCTAAACCCCATGATTTTCCACTCTGTTGGAGAGAAATTTGTCAGAGCTGCCTATTTTTTCCTTATCTCATGCTTTGCAATAGTGGGCTATAGAATGAATATCAGAGAGGCTTTCAACATGCTCACCAAGACAAACAACAAACATTACTCTTTCAGTAGTTAGTGCATTGATCTTTGTAGTGATTTGTGCTTCTTGAATTTTGGGGAATATGGATTTGCAGCTTCTAGAATTTGGACTTCTTCATCCCGAACTTGATTGAAGCTTGATTTCTTGTGCATTTTGCTTATATTTCCCTATTGACCATGATAAAAAACAAGAAACCAAAACACAATTCTATACAAGAAATTGCAGAGATGTGAGGAGGTGAGAATTACACTACCCTCATTCCAATGGGGACTTTTGCTAGTGGAATTGGCTATCATACCCAAAAATGTGAAGCCCACTTCATATGAAGGGAAATATTATGTCTTTATTGTAGTTAATAATCTTTTGTGGTACTTCATCATAGCTTCCCTATCTTCCATTTTCGCTCTATCTCTATTGGAAGGGGATATTCCTTTCTATGGTTGTTTCTCAATTCAGGCTTTCCACTCTAGACTTCTCCCCTAGATTTACATCCCCTTTGATGGATTCCCCTTTTCTTGTTATCCATTAATGTTTATTGGCTGAATCTGGTACTTCCCAAGACTGCTAGTGGAAAATTTAAAGATGCTTTCCCATTCTACACTTCCACAAAGATTCCTTGCTTTCTTTCTTGTGCTTTGCAAGAGATGAGGGGTTACGGGCTCAATCCATGTGACACCAAATATGGGTATATTCAGTACTAAAAAGGAAGAAGCTTCTTGTAGCTTCTAAACCTCTAGGAAATGCATCATTTTGTTCTAAATGAAAAGTACGTGAAAATTGTGTGGAACTATGTATGGAAATGATATCCATAGGAGATCCAACAATCCTTGAACCCTTATAAAACCCTTCCACATGTCTGTAAATCCTCGCCATTTCTATAATGTAACCTAGTATGTAAAACAAATTTATGAGAACGATCGTATTTGGTGATTGGAAAACATTTCATCAATAGTTCAAATTTTGTTCTCAAAATTGATTTTCATTTCCATAAGAGATCCAACAATCCTTGAACCCCTATAAAACCCTTCCACATGTCCGTAAATCCTCTCCATTTATATAATGTAACCTAGTATGTAAAATGAATTTATGAGAACGATTGTATTTGGTGATTGGAAAAAATTTCATCCATAGTTCAACGATTCTATTTGGTGATTGGAAACAAATTCATCCATAGTTCAAATTTGTTTCTCAAAATTGATTTTTTTATAATATAGCTATATTTTGTTAATACATATACACATGAGAGAGGCCAATTACATTGACTTTAATATTTTTATTATATGGATATAACATTTGAATGAAGATTTAAAAATTAAACTTTAAAAAATATATATAAGATAATAAAAGTATAATTAGTGGTTAAATATTGTAGCAAGTTTTTAGGGTTATTAGAATTCAGTACAAACAAAATCAGAATATTTGAAATACAATTAAAGAAAGACATTAAAAAAGAATTTATATTTATAATTTATAGCAACTTAATGGAGGTAGGGGTTTAATTTTTAGTTTGGAAGGATATCACTAGAATGGGATTAATTTATTCTATTAGAAGATAATGATCAATTTGAGGTTGAATTTCTAATTAGGTAAGTAAATTATTCATACAATTTGATGTTCAAGAAGTTGTGCAAATTTATTAATGTTTTTTTTATTACATGTAAAGTAATCCTAAGATAAATGAACAATTATTATGTGGTGATTTTTAGTCTAGATATCCTGTGACCAAATTTGGTCATTTATCTTGGTCATTTTTAGTTGGGTTTTATCCCGTGACCAAAAGTGGTCATTTATCTTGGTCTTTTTTAGTTAGCTCACTTAAATTTATCAATTTTGGTCATTTATCCCTTGAAAAAAACTGAGGTGACCAAATTTTTTGGTCTCCTGGTAACTAATCTCTCATTTTCCACTAGTGAATCATTTTTTAATGAATGGACTAATACCATGGGTTTTTACTAATTGCAGCAGGTCCATGATCACTAAAACGTTTTTTTCCATCACATATACGGTAGTATTTGGACATTATTGATGACATTTAATCTATACCTTATCCATCATTAAAATCTGGGATCACGTTTTTATCCATGGACTATGGTGTCAAACCATTCTTAACCTTGTATAAACCATTGTTCCTCTGTGGATAGGGCCTCCTTTTCATTGGTACCCATGCCGAAGTTGTGCTAGTTTTGTGGGAGCCTTTTTAGTTTTTTTTATGCCAAAATGAGCCTCATTTTGCATCTTTTTATGAGCTATCCCTATTATAAGGATCCCCACAATTATGGAGTTTTCTTTAGGCCCTGGTCTGACTCCTCAAAATAGACTATACTACCGAGTAACCTTGCTCATTCATACTTGTTAAGAATAAGTGAATGTGCATCCATGTAGGTGCCAGTTTATCACCTTTTCAGACCATGTGGAATATTTATGAAAAAGGAGCACTCTCTTCTTTTAGAATTGAGAAGAGTATATTTAGGCATAGGTTTATCATTTTTATGGACCCGAGGGACTAAAATTATGGAAAAGAAACACCTGGTATGAGCTTAGTTTGATCTTTTTCGTGCTCTGGAGCCAAACATGAAAAAGATTCTGAGTGTACTTTATGTCTTTTTCATCCTTGACAAAACCTAAAGAACAAAGCATCAAGTTTACTATAGTAAGCCCCATTTTCATAAGAAAATGGATATTTCTGAGTGACCTTGTTGGAGTGCGCGCCTTAACGGTCATTAGTTTTGGTAACTCCACGGCTTTTGTGGAAGCTTGTAAGCGGAGTTGCGACTCAAAATAGTCTTATGGGTGTCAAGGTTGAGTCAAAGCCCTCTTTTTGTAATTATCCACAAATTTTGGGTGTAAGCCCATGATTTTTTAATAGTGCACTTGTATAAATAGGCACTCATGTAAAGATGTCGAGGGTATCTAATGAAATGAGGATCATCTGATGCAAAGAAGATAGATCTAATTTTTGGGTTTTAAGGTCTAGTCCCAGCTGTGTGTGTGGATGACCTCTACAGCTGTGTGCGTAGAGAGTTTTGTAAGGAAAGGAATTGCAGCTGAGTTCGCGGCTTAGAGATTGTAAGAAAGGAATTGCAGCTAAGTGCGTAGTTAGGTTTGAAGGGTAGATCTGCTACTGAGTGCGCAGATCAGAACTGTTGTTTTGTAAGAAGTGGAATAAAAGCACAGTTTTGTGGACGTAGCCCCTACACTGGGGGTGGACCATGTTATATCTTGTGTTGTGGTTCTTTTGTGTTGTTTCTGTTATGGTTTTATTTTATGCATTGATAAGTAGATACTTGATAAAGTAAGATAACTGTTAATATTAACTTTGTTGTGAATTCCCAGTTAAGGGTTAAGCAAGAAACATCTTTTATCTAACTGCGAAGCTAATTAAGTGAATGTCAAAGCTCTTTTTGGTATAAATATTTGTTGTTAAGGCTAAAGGTACAGTAATATCCCTCTTCTGCTTGCAGAAACCTGGTTCTGCGGCACCCCGTAGCTATTTCAGGTGAGACTGCAACCTGTTCACAGGTTGTTTCCAAAAGGGACAACACTGTGGGTCTGTTTGTTGGTGTGAAGCTAATGGTATAAAACTCGGGTCTGCCCTATAGCCCAACAAATTGGTTCTGTTGCCGGTTGAACTCAGTATCTGCTCAAGAGGGATCTACGTCGTACCTAGAGGGCTATGTTTTGGAGGCCCTCAGTAAAATAAATCGGTGATTGGATTGAAGAGACCTATTTGAAATTTGCTGAACAAGAAAATAGGGATCCTCGTAGTAGCTCGAACGACTTCTTGCAAAGGTACATTTTTTTGGATGTTCATGAAATTTTCTTTGGTAGTATCCACATAGAATTGCACCAGTGGTTATCCAGGTTAACAAAAAGAAAGACCAACTTCAAGGAAGATCGTTTCCTGACTGGACCCCTGCAAAAATTAATATATTGAAAAGGGTGAACAACGTGATATCGCAAGCTGTTGATTTCTGGACAACGCGAACCCTTGAAGCATTTGTGACAGAATTTTCCATTGACACAAGTGCCTCTTTTAGCGAAGCTGAAAGGCAGTTCTTCAAAGGACAAAGGGGTAAGTACCTAAATTCATTTAGTCTAGAAATTAAAATGCTCTTGGCTGAGAAGGGCATATTGCTTATAGAACCAGATTCCTAGATTTATTTTTACTAACCTATGTTTGGAAGTGAAAGTAACTTCGACAAGCAAAGTGGTTCACTGCGAAGCGGTAAAAGATACAAGAGAAACCTAGAATTCTATACCCTAGGTCAGAATACCGATTATACACCAGAAGACCCTAAATCTGAAGAAACCAACTTTTTTTTTAGAAACCCTCGTATAACCCCGCAGCGAAGATCTGCTACCCCTGAGAACCCGTTGCAGTCTGGTAGTAACCCTAGACCGAGTATTCCGGTCGCGGGTTAGTCTACCCCAGTAAGTTCTCCCCCCCCTCAGTCCACTATGGACCATATGACTAATGATATCAATCTCCCAGTTTTCAAAGGAACTGGATCAGAGGATCCAGAACAATTTTGGTTTTTATGCGAAGCTGGGTGGACAGCAAAGAACATTTTGGATCAAGATGTAAGAAGAGCGCAGCTGGTCACTTCTTTTAGAGACCGAGCCTTGACTTGGTTTATGAAGTTTTCTAGTACTCAAAACCATGTCTTGGCTGATATTAAAGAAGAAATGATTAAAGATTTCAAGAAGCCTAAATCAGAATCACAGTGTATAATGGAATTGAAATAGATTTAGCAGAGACGAGGTGAATCAGTTTGGGACTTTGATCAGAGGTTCAAAGTTCTGCTAGATCAAGTTAGTTTCACTATTGGACCAGCGCAGCATAAAGAATGGTTCATTGCATCCTTATTACCTCATATCAGAACACCACTCATGCAACAGAAGGTCGCTGATCAACAAGAGGCTTTGGAGATTGCCATGAAACTAGAGACAGCTCCTGTCGAAGATAATTCTAGCATAGCCCAAATACAAGCGCAGTTAGCGAAAATGGATTTGGAGCTGTGTGACATGAAAAAATGGAAATATATTCATTAAGAGGTGTGGTGTACATGATGTAGGACAGAAGGTCATGACAAGGAACAATGCCCTACGCTAAGAAATTACCTGAATACTGGTGCACCGAACCCATTTAACCCTAATGTTCTATATTGTGAGATTTGTAGAACAACTGGCCAGCATTGACCTGAAGACTGCTATCTACTACAAAGATATGTGAAAGTCCTTACGAATCTCTATTACAAGTTCTGTAAGTCAGTGGGACACAACGAAGAGGAATGTCGCAAATTTGACCTTATGCGAGAGCGAACATATGATGCTTATAGGGTACAAAACAATGCACAAGGCAATGATGGATATGGTTACCATGGTAGTACATCAGGTCGAGGTGCTTTTGAAGGTTGTGGTCGTGGTGGTATTCCTGGAAGAGGTCGAGGCTAGGTTGTGTGCTATAACTATAATTAGGCAGGACATCTAGCTAGAGACTGTCAGAACCCAACTACGACATGTCAATATTCCAGAGCAGTAGATCATGTCATTGAGCAATGCTCGCAGTTGATAGCCAATATACAAGAAAGAAACAGCACTCCTCCTTAGAATATTTAGATGATTACTGTAGAGCAAAGAGCTGTCCCAGCCATTAACGTTGTTACAAGGAGTGGAGCTACAAGACAAGTTCAGAATAAGGAAAAACAGCCTGACGAGGCTTGGGTTCGTAAGACCCCAGAGAAAGTTCCAACCTTCGATGTGGATATAGAAAAATAAACATTTATGGAAGCCAAAAAAGACTTTGCTGATCGGAGCACAGCAGTAGCACCTGTACAGCAGCATCAACAGCAGTTGCAGTCTCAAGAAGCTTTGACAGAGAAAGTAAGTACCCTGTCGACATTTTTACAGAGTTGTATGAAGCTCTTATGAAATCACAATGCTTTAAATGAGTTATAGAAAGTTATTGCTTCTTGCAAACCTCATCGAAGCTATGGTAAAGAAAAAACTGTCAATAGAGTTAGAAGAACTGGAAGAGAAATGAGATTGCATGCTCAGATAGGAGAATATGACATGACTGATATCATATTAGACTTGGGATCCGAAGTCAATGTCTTAACTAAGCAGACATGGGAACAAATGGGAAAACCTACCCTTGAATGGTCCCCTATACAGTTGAGATTAGCCAATCAACAGAAGATTGTGCCCCTAGGAAGATTCTCTAGTGTCCCAGTAGACATTGATGGATTCAATACCTTAGCAGATTTTGAAGTCATTGAGATAATTGATGATAGCAACCCCTATCCATCCTTGCTAGGAATTGAATGGGCAATAGAGAATTCTGCAGTAATCAATCTTAATAATAGACATATGAATTTTGAAGGAAAAGGCTTGAGAGTCATAGTCCCCTTGGACCCTTCTCAAGGAGAAAGGTACACAGAGCCAGTCAGAGATGAGGATCAGGATGTTTTGGATCATATCTACAACATCACAGCTAAAGAGGAAGATTATGTTAACCCTACTACTGAAGGTATAATGGATTGGAAGTGTGATAGTTCTTGCATGAATGATTCAGATGAAGGCCTAGAGAATTGGCAACATAGACTTAATGAGCTACATGGACATTGGTGTGCAAGAATTACCAAGTTTCTCAGATGGCTTGGCTCACAGACAAGAGTCTTATCTAATTTTGATGGCTTGACAGACCCCGAAGAGTTTATTTTGCAATTTTTAGAGCAGGTACCAGATTCACAAAAAATGGAAACTCTAGATTCAGTATTTAGAGCCACAGCTGCTAGATGGTGGAATGGTTATAACAAGTATATTCAGAGTTGGGAAGCTTGTCAAAAGCTTCTTCGCCTCAGATTCGTGGATCAACCTCAGGAGGTGTGAAGCAGGTTTAATCGTCAGACTAGCCCTCAAGAACATTTGGAACAATGTTATGAAGCATGGAAGCATGTCCCTCATGAAGAATGGGTACATTGGTTCGTGCACACCCTGTAACCTGTCGCAAAGAATTGGTATGCAGAGGTGGAGCTTCATCATGGTACTGTAAGTTGGGATAGTCTTGTTGATAATTTTGTGCTAACATTTTCTATTAATGAGGTTTGTCCTGCTTTAGACACAGCTATTAGGCTGATCCACACTAAGGTGTTTGATGGTAAAGAAACAATTGAGTACCAACCTGATTGGAAAACAAGAAGCCAATGCAGTAGAATGCTATAACCTCACAATTGACGAGGATGATGACCCACGCAACATAAACATTCTTGAGTCAGAAGGACACTACAAAGTACATGGACCAGCATTTCAAGCACCAGAAGTGACTCAGCCCTTGAAGACAAGGAAAGTAAACATTGGATCAGAAGAAATGCCTAAGTATGCCACTATTGGAGATTATTGGGATGAAGAAACAGTAGGCAAAGTGACCCAACTTCTGCATGAGTATCAGGACCTATTTCCGATAAAGTTATCATAAATGAACGGTATCCTTGGTGATATAGGAGTGATAAAAATCCCATTGAAACCTGATGCGAAGCCTATGAAGCAGCGCCCTTATAGGCTAAACCCTAAGTCTAAAGAAAAATTTAGGGTGGAGCTAGATAAGATGCTCACAGCAGGAATCAATGAGGCTGTGGAAGACATTCTGTCGTAGGTCGAAGCCCTGTCGAAGCCCTGTCAAATCCCTATTGAATCTGGTATCAAGAAGTGTCGAATGTCCTTATTATGGCATAGCCAGAGTTACTGGTGGTGCCAAAGAAGGAAAGGTGTGTCAGAGCTCAAAATTCATCTATTGAAAAAAATTAGAATTGGCGGCGTCGATATGTTAACTGCATTAACTTCCTGTAATAATGAGATCTTGAGAAATCTAGCGCCATTTGGACAAGATCTTTGTTAGATTTGGTGTCTTCAATGCATAATTATGGAAGATTTGGTCAATGGAGTCTATAAGAAGACACCCAGGCATGCGAAAATCGCATTATGCATTTCCTTGTGTCTTACAATCAAGTCCATGTCAGCTGATTGCGAACATCAAGAAATGTTGAGAGAATTTGAATAGACGGGTCTGTAGAATCTTATGAGTAACCCACCGGCCTCTGCACCCCATGAAGAAACTCCCCCAGTGCCGACTCAGCCAATGCAGACACAATCTACCAAGAAGAAGTTTAAACCAGAAGTTGTCTCTAAGAGGAACGAAGACAAACACAAGCAATCAGGGAAAACTCCAGAGGATCCCGAGATGAACCCTTCTTGCTTATCAGAGATCCCACTTGGAGGTTTTGAAGACTTTGGTGAGGTGGAGAATGTTGCATCACACTGGCCCCCTTATCTTCTGCCTGTTCAACCAGGAGTTCAACTATCGCAGTGGATAAAGAAGTTCACATTACGCACCCCCTCGCTGCCATCGGGTGTGCAGTTTGTCGGGACAATGACAGGGAAAATAGATCGAATAAGGTACGTCGACCATGATACAAATGATCGTGGAAAATTTCCTCAGTTTGCACCTGGGACATATTTGCACTCTGTCCACTATCCTGAGACTGGAGCGACATTAGTAGAAGCAAAACAGTGGGCTGTTGGCTTAGACAAAGCAGGCTTGCTGAAAATGCTGAACGTACCCCACTTTGGTCATAGCACGCCGGTTACCGTCATAGTTAAGCAATTATTAGCGTTGGTGCATGATGGGAACCTATGGATTGGCGATGAGAGAATCCCTATTAATGAAGAACTGATTAATAGGATCACAGGCTTGCTGAGGGAAGGGCCTGATCCTGGCATCGAATTCGTTGGGAAGCACGAAGACATGAAGCTGGCGCAGCATATGAAGGAATGCTTTGGGTTAACAAAAGGAAAGTGAGGGTATCAAACCTCGACTATCCATGACCAAAACATTCATTTCACAGCTGAGCTCTTAGCCTGTAAATTAATGAGGAAGTGCAAGCCGAATGAAGTTCCTGCACCAATTGTCAGTATTGCTGCAAACTGTGCCGAAGGCTATAGTTACAACTGGGAAACATACATTGCTAAGGAATTCCTTGAAGATGTTCGTGACATGTAGGAGAAAGGTAGACCCTTTCACTATTCATGGTTGTTAGTGCTTATTGCACTAGTAGGATGGAAAGAACCTACCGAGGTACAATTTGTTGAGGTGCCTCCACATATGCCTATCACAGCAAGATATGCATCCCTGTGGGTGTCAGAGGATAAAAGCTTCCAGTAAATGACGAAATACACGTTCTCCTTTTACTCGATGAGTATCTCATATGAGATTCTGAATACGCCGCGGCTCACTAATGAGCTATTCTCACAGTATGATGGAATGGTCAACTTCAGGGCTGACATGCATCATCTCTTCATCCAGGCCCACGAGGATAAAAAGCATCAATGGTTTAAGTTACCATACATAGTAACTAGAGAAGACATCCTCGCAATATTTCAACAGTGGCAGGATGAATGGTTGAAAGACGCAAGGACAAAACCTAACATTCCAGTCCCTCCAGTCACCAATGTGGGCATAGGCCCTAGTCACACGCAGTAGAATGACCCACTCAAAGAAAGTGAAGAACAAAGTCAATCGCAGTAGAGTGAAGGCACCCAAGGTGGAGATGACGGAGATGAAGATGAAGAAGAAGATTCGGTCAAAACCGTCTCAGATCCCACTCGACCAGAAAAGCGCAAGTCGCCAGAGGCAGAGGAAGTGACCAAACCTCAGTCTAGAAAGAAAACGAAGGTGTTAAAAGGTACAAATATTGTCGAAGAGCCCACCATGACGATGGAAGAGCTTGAATAGGCTCTGACAAAGTCTACAGAAGTACTAACTAGCAAGTGGTCATAATTCACAGCTACGCATCTTGATGCCCTCAACAGCGTAGCACAACGAATTTTAGAACTAAAGGATTTAGCAGAGAAATCCGTGACTGGCGCTACACCAAGTGGTATCCCAGTAAGCATGCGGCCAGAGACAAGAAAATGGCCAGCCAGAGATAACAGAGGACAAGTGTCAAGTGCGGCCCTAATAATAACTTATGCAACGTCTCGCTCGGAGATGAGCATGACAGTCAGGATAGATTACACTAAGTTGTCTATGACGAAGTTGCATCTCTGTCAAGTAGCAATCATGAAGGAGATCCAAGCAAGAGGCCACTACTCTTAAATGCAGTTGGAAAATACCATGAAGCAGAATGCGAGCCTCGCAGTGGAGCTTGAAGAAGTGGAGCAGAGGAAGAGGGACATAGAACGTAAGCAGGCTACACTAGTATGAGTGTTGGATGAGGCATGTCGGAATCTTCCTGACATTGACATACAGGATGAGGAAGAACCGGAGCAAAGAATTGCTAAGCTAAAAGACTATGCACAACAGTCTCGCAGCACGATTGAAAAGCTAAAAGCAGAACATGAGGCTCAGATCGCGGATCTTCAACTTCGCATCACTATGGAGAGTCCACCAGAGGTCAGGGAGCAGCGTCGTAGAGATATCCAGGCCTCAGCAATGAATATCACCGATATTGTGAGCAGCGCAGCAAAAATGCTAGAAGAAAGTGTCAATGCCTGGACAAAACTGCAGAAAAATCCAGAAGTAGAAAAGCTGCAAGAAACCATCAAGCAGCGACAAGTAGAGCTGGATATAGTGAAAGTGGAAATTAAGACTTTGCCTCCTATGCAGAAGATGCTCAAAATGAAGCAAAGCAATGAGCTCCAGCAGGAAATTGAGTCATACAAGATGAAAGAAACACTGTTGGAAAATTCTATGCAGCCCCTTGTCATCGAGGCCTTGGAGTTGAGCACTGTTACAGACAGCCAGCTTAAAGTTTTGAAGGAATATTATGCATTTGCACAGGAAAAGGCCAGCGAAGCATCAGCAACATCATTACAAGAATTGGTGGAGAAGGAGCAAGCATCCGACGATATCATGTGTGGCCTCAACAAATAGTTCACTCTGTTCGCCAATAAGATTCTCCCACCAGGCAAGCAGCAGAGTGTCCCAGGACGAGATACTGGTGAGTCTTAGGGGCCTGTTGGAGTGCGTGCCTTAACGGTCATTAGTTTTGGTAACTCCACAGCTTTTGTGGAAGCTTGTAAGCGGAGTTGTGACTCAAAATAGTCTTAGGGGTGTCGAGGTTGAGTCAAAGCCCTATTTTTGTAATTATCCACAAATTTCGGCTGTAAGCCCATGATTTTGTAATAGTGCACTTGTATAAATAGGCACGCATGTAAAGATGTTGAGGGTATCTAATGAAATGAGGATCATCTGATGCGAAGAAGATAGATCTAATTTTGGGTTTTTAAGGTCTAGTCCCAGCTGTGTGCGTGGACGACCTCTGCAGCTGTGTGCGCAGAGGGTTTTGTAAGGAAAGGAACTACAGCTGAGTGCACAGCTTAGAGATTGTAAGAAAGGAACTGCAGCTAAGTGCGCATTTAGGCTTGAAGGGCAGATCTGCTGCTGAGTGTGCAGATCAGAACTGTTGTTTTGTAAGAAGTGGAATAAAAGCGCAGTTTTGTGGATGTAGCCCCTACACTGGGGGTGAACCACGTTATATATTGTGTTGTGGTTCTTTTGTGTTGTTTCTGTTATGGTTTTATTTTATGCATTGATAAGTAGATAATTGATAAAGTAAGATAATTGTTAATATTAACTTCGCTGTGAATTCCCAGTTAAAGGTTAAGCAAGAAACATCTTTTATCTAACTGTGAAGCTAATTAAGTGAATGTCGAAGCTCTATTTGGTATAAATATTTGTTATTAAGGCTAAAGGTATAGTAATATCCCTCTTCTTCTTGTAGAAACCTGGTTCTATGGCACCCCATAGCTATTTTGGGTGAGACTGCAACCTGTTCGCAGGTTGTTGCCGAAAGGGCCAACACTGTGGGTCTGTTTGTTGGTGCGAAGCTAATGGTATAAAACTTGGGTCTTCCCTATATCCCAACAGATCTTGCCTTTCTTCACACTCATTCAACTCAGGCTACCTATCGCTTCTGAAGGTACGTTAGCCTAGTATTAGTTTAACCCTTTTTTGGACCTTGCCGACTAAGTACGAGAAAGGTATACCTTAGTCCTCCGGGAGCTAAAAGAGTTCTTCTGTGGATTGTTTTATACCTTTTCTGGCCTTAGGATACTAAATTGTACAAAAAATCACCCCCTAGAGTATTCTTCGGAGCTTTCAAACTCTCAAAATATGAAAACACCAATGAGCATGTACTAGTTTGAGCTCGTAAAATCCACGAATCAGTAACATTATCAAGCATTATTCACCCCCCTCTTCAAGATTGTAAAAAAATGAAGAGAGACTTTATTTAACTTTTCTAGACTTGTTAAAATTTAACATGAAAGATAAGTAAGAATTACTCTCTTTGGGTTATAAACAGTGGCAGCATGTAATCCTTGAACAAAGCGCTCTCTGAACCTTTATGATACTCATGTTTCATTTCACACTTTTGGCTCAGCTATTACTTCAATTTTTTACTTCTCCACTTGTCCTTTATACATGGTAAATTTTATCATATCTCCTACATGAAAGATAAGTCTAGTTGTCCTATCTGCAAGTCAAAAGCTACCTTGGTTCATCTCTGTGTTGTTCTCACTATTCAAGGATCTGTACCTTCATCTGCTTAATATCCTAATTCCCACCATTATCCTATCTGAGAATTACTTGTGTCCACCTTCCCATATCCAGTTTCGTAGTCACTCTTGTGATTTGTTGAAGGATTTATTACCTTCCTCCTCAGATCACAGTTTCTCATCAGTATCTACTGAATACGAAGACCTAGATTTTTTTATCATGGTACCTTATGATTCACTACCATTATTGCTGAATTCCTTTTCTTCAGTTGTCAGCATCACTCATTTACTGATAACCTATTGAGTTCCTTCCATGTTCGACTTCAACACATCTATTCACATGGTAGGGATTGTACTGGTTCCTTTCAATTTCAATAAAGACCTTAGGTTCACCTCTATAACCTAAGTTGAACAAGACTGTGTTATGATCAACTACACTACTTCCATATTTTGAGGACTCATCATTGTATATTGTGGCTTCGATCCATATTTGTAATATATGTGGTATTGTTACCCATATCATATGATGTAATCAAATATTGTAAAGGAGGTAGTGTTTTGCTATATTGAACATGACATCCTCAAATATGATTTTGTATATGAATTTGATATGTATTTGTTTTAGCTACCTCCTATGTTTCCTTGGTAACTAATTTCTTCAACATTAAAAGATTGTAATATATTTCGGCCATCGCTTCCCTTTGACATGGCACATAAGGGGGAATCTGTTATAATGTAAAATGGAACTTCTACATTTGAGTACTGACACCCAATGTGTCGAAACACAAAAGGACAAAATGGATTGCAGTAGGAAAAACACTATAGATGGACATGACCTTTGATACAACATTACCTTACCACCTGGATGTATTTTTTTATGGACATTAGGGTTGAATACATGACTATTTTCATGGAAACCCATGTATCATACATGTGTATGTTCATTGAAACTCGCGTATATATCATTAGGGATTCCACCTGTGGGTTTCCTTAAAGCAGGTCGCATATCCTTGGTTTGTAGAGGAGCACTTGTCTCAAATGTTGGGTTGTAATCTCACCACACTTGTTAATCAATAAAGAAAGTTCTTCTTCCAATATTGTGTTTTTTCACTCTTATATGTTGTGATTTCTAAATTAATTATCTTATTGCTTCATTATGGATAAGTTATTTCATTAACCATTGATGTAATATAGAATAAAATTCATGAAGATATTGTTCTTTGTAGGTGATTGGAGATAGCCTGCAAGCTGTGGAAGCAACTTGAAGAGAAGAAGAAAAGATAGGATCAACTATCATTAATAAGGTATGCCTAGTTTTCTTCCTATTTCTATTTCAAATTCTTAAATGGATGATTGTCTGCGAGTTATTTTAGTAAGTTGGTAATCCCATAGACCCTAGGTTATAAGGGTGTGTTTTCTTGAACAATTGTTAGCTCCAATCCATTTTTAGTTTTTTCATTTGTAAAGATTCGACGTACATCCTTTCCCTAAACAAAGAAACATCCAACTTATGTGGAGAGTGTGGTTCTCTCTTCTTTAATTCCACTGAAATTATTTTCCACCTATCCCTTATGGCTTCCTCTATACCCTCAGGGGTACTCTGAACATTTTTTTCAAAATTTTCAATAGCCTCCTATTGCTTCTCCTCAAGGATAGGAATTAACTCCTCATTAGCTATTATGGAATCATGATTCATAATCATTGTTCTTGTATGAAATGATTCTTTTCTAATCCATAATGCATTCACCCATTCCAGATGCATATAGGTGAATATCTTGTCCTCTTTATATCTCATGTTTCATCTAGGAAAATTTCTGTCAACTAGAGATAACCAAGGTAAAAGTTAGGTGACCAATCATAAGATGAGGTAGAACCAAGTTGTGGAGGTAAAATTCACATAGGCTACATTTTTCAAGGTTTGTGCTATCTAGGGAAGCATCCAAAAAATCTTTTGAGTTAGGCAATTACAATGGAAAAGTATTATTTAACCTTTGAAGTTGGAATTGACACGACTTCTCTCTATGATATATAGTATAATTTTTTGAAGGGGGCCTATAAACCATAGTTTCTTCATATACCTTGGTAGATTGTTCTAGGGTATTATCCAATTTCAATATTTTTTTATATTTTTTTGCTATCCTTTCTTGAACCTTCTTCAATTTTGTCTGTAATACCTGGTTTTGTTGCTCCAAGAATTTCACCATGTAGCCATGTTTCATATTCAAAATATGAATTTATTCATGGGTGACTGGAGTCTCTGTTATCAACCCAAATGGAACTTCTCCGCTCGAGTGCCAACATTCTTTATGTTGGTACATAAAAAGACAAATTAGGATTGAAGTTTTCCAAAGCACTATAGATGGGCATGACTTGGGATGCATTTACCTCTTAAACCATCTTGCTATATATTTTTCTAAGTGTTGAGTTTTGTATGCGACTATATTCATTGCAACTCATGTACTGTATGCGACTATCTGCATTGCAACCTGCATACACCAGCGTACGTGGGTTTCCTTTGAGAAACTCGTGTATCATATGTGGATTTCCTAAATCAATAGTCACGTACATATTATTTTGGCTTTAAAAAATATAAAACACGATTATATGAGATTAGTTGGGCCCTAATATTTAACTATCCCAACTTTCTCAATCACCACAGCCTTCGAAACTACTCTATTTCCAAAAGTATAAATAGAGGCCTTGGGGTGGGTAATAATCAAAATTGTAGAGAAAAGTTATACTAGTGGTATATCTTCAGAACTCTTAAAGCAACAAAACTTAGAGTCCTTTGACTGCAGAGGAGTCCTTGTGTCAAAATCTGGGTTGTACTCTTATCTCATTCATTGATTGTTAATAAAGAGAATTCTTCTTCCAACCTTGTGTTGAGTCTATTTCTTGTATTGTGGTTAATGGATGTATTTGATTATATGTTTGATATATTGTTTCTCCAACCTCTTATATATACATGCATGAGATATTACTTGGAGAATTTTCTCTTTATAGGTGAAATAGGTTCATCCCTAGAAGTTTTGGAGAGAAGAGGAGTGGGAGAAGATCAATCTTGGATCAACCATCGATAATCAAGTAAGTCAAGACTTTCTTCCTATTCCCTTTCCATTCTCTGGTAAAGCTGATTTTCTACAAGGTTAGTAGTAAGTTGGTAACCCTAGACCCTAGGTTACAAGGGTGCTTAATCCTGAACAACAGAATTGGTGACTCTGCTACGGAGTCTAGCCTACTTTGGGTTAGTCCTGTAGATACTTGCCCATTCCTTCCTTTGATTCAGTGTGTGGTTGTCTATCTTGGATTTGATTTGTAGTAGTGTGTCTAGAGACCTCTATTATTTTTTCTTTTTGAAAAAAAATTGTTGTGTACATGGGTTGTTGTGCTACAGAGTCGCGTACAAGAACTTGTATACACAGGTTGCTCTATAAGAAAGTCACGTACAGTACGTAGGTTTCTCTATAAGACAATTGCATACATCTTTTAGCATCAATTTTTTAGGTAGGGTTTCTTGTCCCTGTCTTGTTTGGATTTTTCTCTACTTGAAGGTCTTTTGTTGCTGGCATCTTGCTGTAAGTATGAAAGTCCTATACACCATACTTTGTGCTTTTCAGTAAACCCTTCAGTTTTATGGTTTGAGACTTCTTTAACTTAGCAATTTGAGGTGTCTTCTCCTGTTTGGGTGATAGGTTCAGTGCTCTGTATGTGAGTCAGTGGTCAGGATTTTAGATACCTTGTACTCTGTACTGATTTTGAGTAGTATCAGTTTTTCACTTGTCCTTTAGCGATTTCAGTTTATTTTATTCATTGATTCTTCCCAAGTTAGGTGTTTTCCAAGTCTCCTCCTTAAGTGGTCAAATTTGGTTCTTGCAAGTCCGCTATACTTCATATTTCTTACTTTATGGTCTAATTATTCAAACATACTCAAGAAGTTTTGCATTTAGGTGCATGGTAATTTTTGAAGAATTTGAAAAGTGAAGAAAAACATTTGAAACATTTGGATTTTAATTGCATATTGTAGTTTTATTTAGATTATTTTTGAATAAAATTTCAAAAATTACAAAAAATAAGTCTTAGTATTCTCGTACTTAGTTGTAATTTCATTAGCTCATATTTACAAAAAGAAAAGAAGCTTGTTTTAAGTAGTTGTAATTTGTTTTGGAATTCATTTTATACAATTTTTTACTTTTCTTATCAAGTCTATAATATGCTAGTCATTCACACCACTTACCCTTTGACTAAGAACATCCCTTAAAATGAATGCTATAATTTGAAATTTATTAGTAAGTTTTGTTTTATAAGGTCATACAACTACTAGCTTAGGCCAGATTTGTGGGATAGGAAGTGTAAACTGTCCACAAGTACTTAAATTCAAATGTAGATAGCCAATCGATAGGTAAATCCTTCTCTATGTTGGTAGTATCTACGAAGCTCCTCTCAAACGGAAGTTAAGCACGAGGCCGTGTGGAGGCTTGGACTGAGGAGATAACCCTCTGATTCCTTGTAAAAACGTAGACCAATTTTTTTGCGCATCTGGGGATTTTTTCCTAGACAGAGTTTCAGAATTTTCTACCCTACCCATGCATATGAATCAGGATTGGGACTGGCCCCCTAGACTATTTATATAGTTAAGGTATCCTTTAGTCTCTTGGACATCTAGGGTTTATACACAGGTAAACCAGAAGGCCATTTCTGGTTCACCTTGGACAGGCTTGGAAGGTAACCCTTGTTGAAAGAGTAGGAGGGTGGTGGGTGATTCCTTCACTTGTGTCTAAAAACCTATTCAAGGACAGCAAGAAATTGTCTCTCAACTTTCTTTGGGAAAGCATATCTTATACCCCTTGTGATTGTTGAGACTTTAGGAAATTTTGTAGTGATTGCTCTATGGTTAGTCTGTGTTTATCCTAACTTAGGCTATGAAGAGTCCAATTTATAGTCATGGAGGACCAAACTGTCATAAGTTCATGAAGGTTGCAAAACCTTCCTTCGCTTATTACATTGGAACCTCCACCTCCCCCTCAAAGGCGGAGATTAGACACAGACAGTTCTTTCGAACCGATAGGAGTTAGTGATGTTCTGGGTGAACCAGAACTTAGGACAAACCACTTTGATTTAACTATAGTTGAGATAGAAGACTTGCAGGATCACGAGTTTGCAAGGAACTTTAATTCACCTCTAACTGACTTAAACGATCGTGTGATCGTTCAAGTTTGTCCTTCCAATTCACCCATGATTGGTGTCCCTCTGGGCAAAATAATGTCTACTGCAGGAGAAATTTCTTCTACTTCCACCTTAGCCGCTCAGTTTGAAAAGGTGCCACCTCCCCCGATTGGTGCCCCTAGAACAACTATACCTACTACACCTTTAACTATAGCTAGCCGGGTTGTCCAACCACGGGCTCCCACAAATTTAGCAGGTACTTCTAGTGGAGTGGTCATTGGGATTCCTATTGTACCTTTAGTTCCTACTTCCTTTCCACACACTGTTCAAAGTGGTCTTATAGGATCCTCATCATTTGTCTAGGGTTTTCCTTGGAATGGGGGGCACATTCCCCCATCCACTCTATATGTAGGTCCAACACCCGCATATTTAGGGGTGCAATTTGGAAACCCTAATCCTTATGGTCAAGGTTTTCAAACTCCAGTTTCAGATCCTTTCACGAGCTGTACTTTCTTGCTTTTTAGCGGAGGGATACCTGGTCGTGCATTCCAAACCCCAGCTTCTATTGGGGCAGGTAGAACCTCATACACTTCACCGCACATAAAGAATCCACTGGCTTATGGGTGGAATCCTTTCCAAAATGGCTTGACCACTTCGCAACTGGCAGGAAGGGGAAACCCCACCTTCACATCCAGAAACATAGGGGCAAGTCCCTTTAATCCCCAAGATGGTACTTTTAATGCTCCAGTTAGACCCATTCTATCTTTCCTGGAAACTTTAAACTTTCCATACTTGTCTAAGCTAATGAATGACCCAGTGAGACATAACTCTTCCTGGCCACCCATTCCTACCAACCTGCCCTCGAACATTGCAAAATTCGAAGGCATAGTTGGTGATGATCCAGGAGCTCATGTCGCCACTTTCCATTTTTTGTGCTCTTCCAACTCACTGAATGATGATACAGTTTGGTTGAGACCGTTTCAAAGAACTTTGACTAGCACTGTATTAAAATGGTACATTGAATTGCCTTTTGTTGCGTTTGATATATTTTGGGACTTGGCTAATGTATTCCTTAGTCACTTCCAACTTCCTGTCTGATATGATTTTGGGATAAACTTATTGTCTACCTTTCGGCAAGACAACGCCACTCATATTTCAGATCACATCCAAGAGTGGAGAAGACGAAAGACCTTTATCAAATCCACTATTCCTCCCACGTTTTTACTAGAATGGTTCCTTAAATATATATTGCCATATATATGTAAGGATGTATCTACTTCGGGAGTGACCAATGAGGAAGAATCTATACTCAGGGCCTAGCAGATAGATTTGAAATATTATCAGTCTAGGTTTTTATATGAGATCATCCCTGATGCACCAAGGCCAATGCACAATGTAGAGAAACCTAATCCTAGACCCCATGCCGATGGTGTGGTTGGTTCTGTGAAATATCCCACTGTAGAGTCTTTGGCTAAAAAGATCCATGAGTTTTCTGTCAAACATTCTATGGGGGAGGCATCAAAGGATGCCCCCTCACCCCAGAATACAAATTTTTTTGCACAATCCTCTCAAAAGGGAAATCAGTAGCCCGATGGGAAAAAGAAGAAAGTAAAGAAAGGTGAGGGAAACCAAAACAAGCAAAAACCCACAAACAATGCTGATGGGGGGGGGGAGAAAAGAAGAAGGTGAAATTCCCATGTAATTTGTGCCATGAAGATTAGTTGATCCATCAATGTCCCCTAATGGAACAAGCTTAGAAGCTATTAAAAGGCCAACAACTGGTTGTCATGAAGGATTCTTTTCCCCAAGGAAATAATTCTGCTTCAGCTTCAAATGTAGCAGGGGGCACCCCAAATTCTCTTGAACCTAATTATATCAGCATGGTTTGATCTTAGACTTTACTCCAGACTAGGAACAAGAACTATGAGACAGAGGATTCGGAGAAGGGTAAGTCGATAGGTGAAATTTCCAACCCTCTCACGATTGAGAAACCTGCTGAACATATGCCCAAGATACCGAAAGTTGTCTTGAAGAAAACCTTGCACAATACCAATGCTAGGGCTGCAAAAAACTACTCTATAGTTGAAGATTTAGCCTAGAAACCTTGTGCAATGTCAACTTTAGAGGTGTTACAGAGTTGTCCCGCCCAGTGGGATGCACTCTTAGTAGCCTTAGGAAGCATGAATTCATCAAGCCTCATGGTGAAGTTTAATTTGTCTGATGTCAAAATTCGCCTACCTTATCATGTAGCCTTATTGATAGATGTCATCCATGGCAGAAAAACCATTCAAAGGGAAGTTGTTGATGAGGGTGCTTCTACATGTCTCATGTCCCTATCTTGCTAGAAAGCTCATGGATCTCTAGATCTAGTTCCATTGAACACCCTACTTACTACTTTCGACGAAAGATCATTTCCTCCACATGGTATCCTACCGAATTTCGAAATAAAGCTAGCAGGGAAGGAAGTGTCTGTTGTTGTAGAGGTGATTGATGCACCTTTGGATTATAACTTTCTCTTGGGAAAAAGCTGGACTTACTCCATGTCCACTATTGCATCGGCCGTATTTCGAGTAGTAGTGTTTCCACACGAAGGGAAGTTGGTTACTGTAGACCAACTCAGTTTTAATCGAAAAGGCCATATGGAAACTAATGCGCCCACCGTACCATTGGTTGATCAAGTTAAACCTGCTTCAGAGAGCTTGGGAGTTGGAATGTATGCATCATTGATGGGCACATTCGATATTCCAGCTCCGATAAATTATCTAGGTTCGACTAGTGTAGGGAATTCTATAGCAACGGTTGTTAATAGAATAGATCCTTGGGTTCTTCCTTCCCTCCATGAACCTGAAGTGCCCTTATTGGCAACAAAAATATCTTATCAAGTTATCGTTCATACCAGTGTTGATCCCATTCCAGTCCCTCTCACAGTCTCAGAGGAGCTATAAGAAGCTTATCTCCTTGCTTGGGCAGAGAACTATTTTCATTCTAGAGACTACTTAGATATGGTTTTACCTTCTAATGAAGCCATTCTGGAAGCTATGTGTGGATGAGATAAGATCTACGAAGATATTCACCATCGATCCTATTTTATTCCAGAGTTAAGCAAGATTGAGAACTAGGAGTTCCATATGAGACTAGTAGCTGATGTTTATACACCTATTAATCCCTTACCAAGGGAAGGAATATTTGCTAAGGAGAATATGGCAAACATTTCCACTACCATCCTGATCAACATCTCTGCAAACACAAACATTGTGGAAAATGTACACATTGACGCAAACTGCTCTCTGTAGGAGATTGCGATCTATACATCCTTGTTTAAGAAATTTCATGACATATTTTCCTTGTCATATGAGGAGATTCCAGGCATAGATCCATCAATAGTTGAGCATGAAATATGAACTTACCCTGGTGCTGAACTTACCCTGATGCTAGGCTTGTTTGACAAAAGTTGAGACCTGTCAATCCATGTAAAGAGGCAGCTGTTAAGGCTGAAGTTGAAAAACTGCTGAAAGCCAGTTTCATTTACCTAATAGATTTGATAGAATGGGTATCCAACCTTGTTCCTATCGACAAAAAGCAAGGGACCATATGCATTTGTACAGAATTTCATGATATAAACAAAGCCTGTCCTAAGGATAACTACCCCACACCATTCATAGATCAAATCATTGATTCTAGTGCAGGGAGTTAGGTCTTTTTTTTTATGGATGGTTTCTCCGGGTATAATCAAATCCAAATTAAACTAGAAGACCAACATAAAATACCTTTCATCTATCCTTGGGGTACATTTGCATACAAGAAAATTCCCTTTGGAATGAAAAATGCAGGGGCTACCTTTCAGTGGGAAATGAATTTTTCCTTTCATGACATTAAAGACATTTTCGAACCCTGCCTTCATGATCTACCAGCACATTCTCGTAAGAGGATCAATCACCCAGATCACTTGCGTTTGATTTTTGAACGATGCAAATATTGCAAAATTTGCTTGAATCCCCACAAGTGTGTTTTCTGTCTCGAGTCAGGGAGACTGCTCAGATTCATTGTTTCCAACAAAGGTATTCAGGTGGATCCTTTGAAAGTTGAGGGCATAGTAAATCTTCCTCCTCCTTGTTCTATCAAGCAGCTTCAAATCCTACAAGGAAATTCCAACTTCCTTCAACATTTTATTGTAAATTATGCCAAGATTACTAAAGGTTTTTATGCACCTATTGAAGCAAGACACCCCATTTGTATGGGATGAAATTGCACAACTTGCATTCAAGGAATTAAATAAATATTTGTTGTTAGCACCATTACTATGCTCACCAGATTACTCTCAGGATTTTATATTGTATCTGGCCACATCTGAGTCGACCATAAGGGTAGTACTAGTCCAGGAGGACGATAACCTCTAAGAGCATGTCATCTACTATCTTAGTTGTGCTTTAGCTGGACCTGAACTTAGGTATTCCCACATCGAGAAGTTGGCCTTGTAAGCTATGTATTCTATTCAGAGGTTGCGTCAATACATATTACTGAGGACCACGACGGTAGTGGTGGATGTTAATCCCTTGCAATATGTTTTGTCTCGATGGATAGTTGGAGCCAAATTCAATAAATGGATAGTCATTCTTCAGGAGTTTGACTTCGATTTCCAATTTGCCAAATCCAAGAAATACTTAGTTTTTGCTGAGCTCATTGCAGAATTTCCCATATGAGCATATCTTTTTTATTTCCACCTCTGACCCTTGGTACGAAGATATACTTGTTTATCTCCAGACTTTGAAGTACCTTGCATCCTTCTCACAGGAAGAACAGCGCAAACTACACGGACATACCAAAAAATACCTCATTATTGGAGATACTTTATATTGTTGGGGTGTAGATTCCGTTTTGCGTCGATGTCTTACCCACAAAGAAGCAGAGACTGTCCTAAATGATGCCCATAGTGGAGCGTGTGGGGGTAATTTATCTGGGCTAGCAACGGCCCAGAAGATCTTACATGCCAGTTATTTCTGGCCCACAATCTTTAAAGATTGTGTGGAAGCCATGAATTGATGTCATCCTTGTTAGTGTTACACCAGAAAGATGCGGACGCATCCTAGTCTGTTATTTCCCATCATCTCAGTGGGCCCCTTCACAAAGTGGGGGATAGATTACGTAATGTGAAACCTGGTCTCGGCTGGGGAGCACAAACATATCATTGTCGCTATAGATTATTTCACAAAGTGGGCAGAGGCAATGCCCACCTATAAAGCTGATGGGGAAACAACAGTTTTTTTTGTTTTTAAGCAAATTATCGCATGATTCGGTATCCCTAAGGAGATTGTCACTGGCCAGGGAAATTACTTCCAAAATAGTATGATGACTGAATTGACCACTATGCCAGGGTTTAGACTAGAGCATTCATCTTCTTTCTATCCTCAAGTGAATGGTCAAGTCGAGGATGTAAATAAAACCTTGAAGAATATTCTCAAGTGCACTATTAATGTAGCCCATTCCAATTGGCACATGATTTTGTATCTTCACTTTGGGTGTATCAGACCAATGTAAAAACTGCTACAGAGTTCTCTCCTTTCCAACTCGTTCACGGAGTTGAAGTGGTAACTCAAGTTGAATGCGAAATCCCGTCCTTAAGAATTGTTATTCACGTGTTACTTGATATGATTGAGCTTGAAGAATGTTTGTTACATTCATAACATCTAGATGAGTAGCGTAGAGATGCGCTAACAACAAACGAGGCTCATAAAAATAGGGTAAAAAATCAATATGATAAATCGGTCAAACCCTGGATTTTTTCTGAAGGGGAGCTTGTCTTGCTCTTGGATAAGGACAAAGAACCCCTGGGGGTAGGGAAATTCAGGTCTATGTGGTTAGAAACTTATGTCATGTCAAATTTTTTGAATAAAGGTGCATATGAATTAACATATTTTGAGGGGAATAAGCTGCTTGAGCCTAGAAATGGGCTCTACTTGAAAAAGTACTATGCTTAGGCTTAGCGCTTTTTCCTCTATTTTTATTGCATGTATTTTATGTACAATAGTTCGTCGGTTTTTTTTCTTATACCATCTGTTGGTTGTTATGGATTTCTTCTAAGTGGTTTGTAGGTTACTAGTCGCAACACTTGTAACTTGGCTTCAGCCGCAAGGGTCATTTACTCACCCTTAGGACAACTAGTTGCTTCTGGAGGCACTTTCCTAGGTCCTGCAACCAATAATGTGGCTAAATACAGGGCTGTCATTGAGATTTTATGGGATGTTTTGTCACATGGAATCATGCAGCTAGAAGTCATACTTGACTCTCAACTGGTGGTTTCCCAGCTCAATCGAGCTTATCAGGTGTGGAACCCTTTTTTACTACTTCAGTTTATGCAAGTTAGGTTATGGGAAAGAAATTTTGAGTTTATTACATTCAATCATATTCCAAGAAATCAAAATTCATTAACTGATGCATATGCTAATTATATATTGAAATGGCACTTAACACATTTTGCATAAAAATAAAAATATACACCAGATACATTACAAAACACATGTAAATAAAACCGAAAATCTCTCTCTCTATATATATATATGTGTGTGTGTGTGTGTGTGTGTGTGTGTGTGTGTGTGAATATCTATCCATATAGGTAGGTCGAGTTTATGATCCTCAGATCTTGTCATAACTGTATAATATACAAAAAATATGCAAAAAATGGATCAAAGTCCATAAAATGCTCTTAGGTCTAATCTTGACCACCCTGGTTCCCCTCATCATCTTGATCACCCTGCTCTCAGGCTTCTTCAGCTTCTTTAACTGTAGCAGCCTCAATGGCGTCGATGTACACAAGTACTGCTCTAGCTACCCACCTCATAAGGAGTATCCAGACAGGTGATATACCAACCAATAGCTCCTGCATAATGGTAGGGATATGCTTAATACGCAAAGTAGGTACTCTTTGGGTAAGCCTAGCCAGCTTTCCCTCAAGAAACCTAATCAAGCCATGGTCTTCTCCTACCATAGGATGCACATACATACATGGATTCTGAGAAGGGTGGACTTGTCCAATATCTACATTTTAACATTTTATTAGGATTAAAAACTCTTATACATATGTATGTATCTCTATGACTATAATTCATAAAAAATTAAAAACTTGAAAACAAAAATACCTGAAGCTCCCCATGCTTCTCTAGGAGGGAGGATAAGGTTTGTGTCACCTCAGAAGTCTACCCAAGCATATGGAAATTGTTCTAGTGCTGGTAGATGTCGCTCCCACCATAAGTAGAAGTCGTCATCGTATACACTCTGAACCGATCCAGTGCCTCCCAGGTGGAGGAATATTTCTCCCCACCTACTCAATCTAGGTTGACGAGGAGAACAAACTTGTAGTGGTACTACAGGACTCAAACCAGGCACCCTCTCGAAGAAAAATGCCACCAATATGCTAGAATAACTGAAGTTTTTTCGTCGGCCTCTTTTACAATTAGAGAGTTGTTTCCTCATTATCAGGATCAATCTCGAATGCTAGTCATATAGGGCTCCTTGTAGATAGTCCACTGCAAGTCTCATTTGTTTTTGAGTTGCAAGATGAAGTGATGATGACCCTACAACCCTCACTATAGAACTTTCCAACACCTGTAATGGCAAGCTATGAATATGACCAATAGGGATGCAGCTACCCCTATTTTGAGTACTAGGCATAGAGTATGTATCTATGTAGTTCTACACACTTAGAAGGTCACTGCATCTACCGGTACCTTCCAAGTTAACTAGAGCTCCTCATCGTGACAAACTGGAGATAAAGTAGATATATTCCAAGGTAATCTCTAGAAACTCAGCTTGTAGGTCAAACATACCAAGATCATGATCCCAATAGTCTATCATAAACTCTAGTAGGTGAACATTGGATTGCATAGGTGAGGCATAGAATAATTTAAACAACCAAATTTGCCGCAAAGCATTTACCATGGGAGAATTCCATAAAGCTTCTTGGTCCATGTGTTCATGCTCCCTCTCCCTCCACTCCAACACCATGTTTGAATCTGGTAAGAAGCCCAATATCAAACATTAAATTCATAGAAAAACTTTGTTTTTTGGCCCTACATAGCTTTTTCATACCTCATGCAGTGTACACGACTGTCCTTTGGACAGGTCGCATATTGTACACGACTTGCTTTCAGGCAACCCACATACAAAACATGTGTACACGACTATTGATATACAATACTCATGTACACCACATAGTTTCTTTGAGGATGGTTGAAAACATCAAATTTTTGCCAAAAATTAAAATTTGCTTTGATCGAATGAAAGAGCATGGACAGTAGATTTACCCAGTGCTTGCGGTTTTGGGAATTGTCCACTGAGTTGTCCATAATGAACAATTAAAGGCAGAGGTAAAACTTGTCTATTTTGGGTAAAAAGTCAAATGGTGAGTTTTTTTATTTCTATTTTGAACTATTTATAGAAATATTATTTCAAAAGTGGGTTTTAAGCTATAGTTCATATTTTTATAAAAATCAAACTAATACCATGTGTTTTTTCTTCAATGTAATAGGTCTAAGGTAACTTGAAGTTGTTTTTTGCTCATATAGGATAGGATTCCGGTCATTCATATGTATTTTTGCATTTATACCTAATCTGTCTTAACCCTAGAAATACTACTTTGACCACAAACTATGGTATTTTAACCATTAGTACCTTGTTTATGCCATTGTTCTTCCATGGATAGGGCTTTCCTCACATGAGTACCCTATATTAGATCACATTTATTGTCTTTTGATACTCATTCTACATTCATCATAGGCTTATGGGAGTCTCCTTAGCTATTTTTCACGCCAAATTGAGCCTCATTTTGGTCTCTTTTTACAAGCTATCCCTTTTAAAGACTCCCCGAGCTTATGGAGTTTCTTTAGGCCCGGGTCTAACTCCTCAAAATAGACTTGATTACTGAGTAAACTTGTCCATTTAGGATCATTAATAATATGTGAATGGGCATCCACATTGGTGGTAGGTTATCTCTTTCTTGGACCATGTAAAATAATATGAGAAAGGATCACTCTCTTTTCTACGAAACTGAGACAAGTACTTTCAGACATAGGTTCATCAGTTTTCCGAACCTGAGGGACTAAATTTACGGAAAAGGAATACCCAGTATGAGCTTAGTTTTCTCTTTTTCGTGCTCTGTACCTAAACATGAAAATTATTTTGAGTGTACTTTATGTCTTTGTCATGTTCGTTAAACAACAAGAACAAAACATTGATTTTACTGTTGTAAGCCCGATTTCTCATACTAAAATGGATCTTTCCAAGTGATCTTACTTTCCTTCACACTCGTAAAACTCAAGCTATATTTTGCTCTCGAGGGAGCGTTGGGTAGGTGGTAATTTAACCTTTTTAGGACCTCCCTGACTAAGTACAAAAAAGTTCAACTTTTCTTCTATGAAAGTTAAGAGAGTTCTTCTATGGTATGTTTTATACTTTTTCGGCCTCAGGAGACTAAATTGGATGAAAAAGGACACACCTGGATTCTTCTTCAGAGTTTTTAGACTCTCTAAACATGAAAACACAAAGTGAGAATGTACTAGTTTAGGCTCATAAAATCCATGAATCAGTGACACTATCAAGCATTATTCCCTCCTCTCTTCAATCTTGTAAAAAATGAAAAGAGACTTGAGTTGACTTCCTTGGACTCGTTAAAATTTAATAGGAAAGATAAGGAAGAAGTTTTCTTTTTGATTCTCAGTCAGTGGCAACATGTCTTCCTTGAACATAGCACTCTTTGTACTTTCCAATACTCATGTCCCAGTGTTCATTTTCAGTTCAGCTGTCACTTCGAGTTTGTTACTCCTCCACTTGTCCGTTATACCTGGGGAATCTGATCATGTCTCCTACATGACAGATAAATCTAGTTGTATTATTTGCAAGTTAAAAGTTGGCTCGGGTCATCTCTGTGTCGTGCTCAATGTTCAAGGATTTATCCCTGCATCTGATTTTTATACTGATCCCATCATTGTCCTATCTGATATTACTTGTGTCTACTGTCATTTATCCAGTTCCTAGTCACTCTTGTGATCGTTGGAGCATCTATTGCCTTCCTCATCACAATATGGTTTCTCATCAGCACTTCTTGGCGACAAAGACCTAGAGTTTTTTATGATAGTACCTCAGTATTCACTTTCACTATTAGTGAATTCCTTTTCTTCAACTAACAATTATCACCTATTGGTTGACAATCTGTTGAATCCTATTCATGTTCAACTTCAGCACATCTATTCACATGGCCTGGATTGTACTGGTTCTTTTGGATTTTTGACAAAGACCTTAGGTTCATATCTATGACCTAAGTTGCGCAAGATTATGTTCTGTTCACTTACACAGTTTCCAGATCTTTGAAGACTCATCATTATTGTATATTGTGGCTTACATCCACCTTTGTAATATACGTGGTTTTGAACCCGTATCATATGATGTACTCAAATATTGTAAAGGAGCTAGTGTTCTAGTATATTGAACACGGCATCCTCAGATATGACTTTGTATATGACATTACTATGTATTTGTTTCAAGTACTTTCTATGCTCCATTGGAACTCTGAGTTCTCAAAGATAATGATTATAATGTATTTCGGCCATTGCTTCCCTCTAACCTCACACATTAGGGGGCATCTGTTATCAACCAAAATTGCACTTCTCCATTTGAGTACCGACATTCTTTATGTTTGTACACAAAAGGACAAATTAGGATTGAAGTTTTCCAAAGCACTATAAATGGGCATGACTTGGGATGAATTTACCTCTTAAACCATCTTGCTATATATTTTTATAAGTGTTGAGTTGTGTACATAAATATCTTCATTGCAACTCGTGTACTATATGTGACTATCTGCATTGCAACCCACGTACACTAGCGTACGCAGGTTTACTTCAAGAAACTAGTGTATCATATGTGGGTTTCCTATATCAATAGTTGCGTACATATTAGTTTAGCTTTAAAAAATATAAAACGTGATTATATGAGATTAGTTGGGCCCTAATATTTAACTATCCCAATTGTTTCAACCTCCCTAGCCTTTGAAACTACTCTATTTCCCAAAGTATAAATAGAGGCCTTGGGGTGGGTAATAATCAAGATTGGAGAGCAAAGTTATGCTGGTGGTATATCTTCAGAAGTCTTGGAGTAGAAGAACTCAGATTCCTTTCGTTCCAGAGGATTCCTTGTCTCAGAAGTTGGGTTGTACTGTTATCTTATTCATTGATTGTTAATAAAGAGAATTCTTCTCCCAACCTTGTGTTGAGTCTATTTCATGTATTGTTGTTAATGAATGTATCTGATTATATGTTTGATATATTGTTTATCTAACCTCTTATATATAGATGCATGAGATATTACTTGGATAGTTTTCTCTTTACAGGTGAAAGAGGTCCATCCCTAGAAGCTTTGGAGAGAAGAGGAGCAGGAGAAGATCAAGCTTGGATCAACCGTTGGTAATCGAGTAATTCAAGACTCTCTTCCTATTCCCTTCCCATTATTTGGTAAAGATGGTTGTCTACAAGGTTAGTAGTAAGTTGGTAACCCTAGACCCTACGTTACAAGGGTGCTTAATTTTGAACAACAATCTCTACAACCTTCCCACTTAATTTTGTGGACACATGGGAATGTGTTTCAAGATTTACAGCTTCCAACTTTTCCCTAACCTTAGATAGTATGGATAATGCATCTTCCAACTAAGGATCTTATTTTAATAGAATTTTCTCTATGTTTGATGTGTTAAATTAGGGGGGTGTATTCTCTTTTGCAGACTTGGGAGGTCCTTATTCTTCCATCTAATAATCTTCTAGGTCTCCTTGGTCCAATGGTGATTGCCTTGAATCCTCTTAATTTTATTCCTTCTCTTTTCTTCCCTAATTTTGTCTTCCTTCATAACTCGCATTCTTTTTTCATTTGAACTCGTAGGCATTGGAGAATGATACCAGTTGTTTCTAAATAAAGAATTCCTTGGATTTATTTATCTTAACTAGAGTGTTACCGATAATATAGTTGTCAACTATTTCCAACTCAAACTTCATTTTGCCCCCCAATTGAGTGGCCATCTTCTTATCTATGCATGAACCCTTCCTTTCTTTTTGTCTTGTAATAAGGTTTGAGGTCAAACCTAGAGTTCCACTCAGTCTCTGCACATTATCAGTAGAAATATGTATGAATTCTTTCCAGGAAAGATCAAGAATATGGGCTGATAGTGCGTTGTGTATAATGAATATAATCAAACAATGATGTGATAGGACATCGTCTTTCCCTTTCACCACCTTCTGTCTCATCTCGCACATAGACTACAAGAAGTAAAAAGGAATGTTGATGTTGTTGTTTTGTTTTATGTGAACTCAATTTCTAAAGAGGTCGAACATTCTTAAGTGCAATGTGGGTACATAATTGAGTCTCATAGTATAGGTGATGTATTTCAAAATTCTAGATGCAATTTCATCCCAATATCTTGGATTGAAACTATGTTCTTGATTAGGGAAAATTTTTCTGGGAACCCTAAATCTTGCAAATATTTTTCTGTATTAAGAAACTTTCCACATTATTTTCATCAGCTTTGGAAAGTTCTTTAACTTTTTCCCACTTGGTGAGGTAGTCACTGCATACAAGGATATACTTCTTTTGGTTGGAAGGTGGTTTAACTGGTTCCACAAAGTCGAATCCCCACTTATAAAATGGATCCATTGATACTTAAGGATGAAGTGTAATTTTTTTGGGTTTACCCTTTTTGTGGTAGTCATTACAACATGATACATACTCTTGAGCATCTCTATGAAGTGTAAGTCAATATTACCATGTTTGAAGTATCTTATAGGCTTTACCTTTTTATGCATAATGGCCTCCACATGCTTCATTATGAGTAGCATGGAGTATATCATGAAAGTGATCTTCTCTTATACATCTACTTAGTATTTGTTATGGCCCTTTCTTAAACAAGAATCCTTGAATCCAATTGTAATTTGCACTCTACTTGATTATTTTTTTATCTCTCTTTATAATCATAGTTTTGTGGGAATTTTCCAGAGACCAAGTGGTTGGAAATGTCAACAAACCATGGTATTTCCACAGATATTGCAAATAGGTCATAATATGGGAAAGAATATTCTACCAATTATTTGTCTTGAATATGGGTTAGTATTGATAGATAATATTCCACTACATTGTGTTTCCCTGGTTTATATAGAATCATCAAATAAAATTCTTGTAATAGAAGAAACCATCCTAAAACTCTAGAAATCGTATGGTGTTTGTTCATTAGATACCTTATTGTTGAGTGGTCTGTGTGTAGAAAGACTGTATACCCTATTATGTAGTGTCAAAATTTGTGGATGGTGTAGACAACAACAGGGAATTATTTCTCAGTCATTGTGTAATTGAGTTCTATTGCTACTAGGTTATTGTTAATATAATATAGGGAATAGGTATTCTTATCATCCTCCTATCCTAAAAATTCTCCAATATCCGTGTTAGAAGAATCAAAGTTTATTTGAAAAGGTAGATTCCAATTTGAGCCTTGGAGAATAGGGGAATTAGTTGTTTTTTCTTTCATTTGGTCAAACACTGCCATGCATTGATTGATCCATTTGAAATATGCATCTTTGGTCAATAGTTGAAACATAAGGTCTGCTACTCTATTGAATCCTTATATAAGCCTTATGTAGGAACATGTTTGGCCTAATAATCTAAGCACGTCATTTTGTTTGATAGGTGGGGGAAAGGTTTGAATGATAGCTACCTTTTCTTGATCAACTTCAATTCCTCTTTTTGAGATATGGCATCCTCGAAGTATTCCTTCTCCCATCAACATTTTTATATTTTTCATTTATTAGATAGCGACTCATCTCTATACATTTCTTCAAAATAAATTTGAAATTGTTTAATGCCTACATAAATTCTTTTCCATATGGTGTAAAGGCATCCATATACACCGCCATTTGATCATTTATGAAATATGCAATTATAATCAGGATAGCCCTAACAAAGGTGGTAGGGGAATTGTAGAGTCTGAATGGTCGTACACTATATGCAAATGTCCCCCATGGAAAAATAAATGTGGTATTTTCCTGGTCAATTTGATGGAATTGAATATGATTGTATCCATTGAAACTATCCAAAAATGAAAATAATTTGTTCGTAACAAGAGTATCCAATACTTGGTTGATGAATGGTACGAGAAAATGGTATTTTCTTGTTTCCTTGTTAATTTCTATGTAATCCACAAATATTCTCCATTTTCTCCCTTTTATTGGGATACCACCATAGGTTAACCACTCGCTATCATAGATAGGATATATGAAACCTACATGAAGAAGCTTCTATAACTGTTGATTGAATATGACCTTTAATGTTGGGCTCATCCTTATTTGTGGTTACTTGATTTGGATATCATCTTCCTTAATGTAGATATGATCTTTGTTGAATATCGAGATGTATTCATTTCATGTTTGAGAATGTCCATGCAAACGCTATGCTATGATATGTAAGTAATTTAACTGATATTTGTTCTCTATCTGGCTTCATATTTTTGTTGATGTTCATGGGTTTTCCTAAAAGGATTTCTACTACCTTTATTGTCATGGGATCCTAATCCATAGAGAACCCTCACTACAACATTGTGTTAGGATCCTTAGATGAAGATCCAATCATGTCTTCTTGTTCACCTACTGAAAATATTTATTTAAGTACATCATTGTTAGGATACACATTTTGAAGAGAATTATATAAATAAGTGTCTTCATCCTCATATTGAAGTGTTAAAGAAATTTTTATGCCAAGGACTAGTTTCACTACTTGATCATAAATGTCACCATAATCATCTAACTAGATAGGATTATCTATATCCATAGATACTTTGGCAGGAGGGTAAATAGTGATATTCTTTTTGGATTTCCCACTTGTTATGGTCATATATCCAGATCAACAACCTATATAGGCATCTGCAGTGGCCAACCACGGTCTTTCCAAGATGAGGGGATATCCACTAATTTACTTTTGACTTTGATGACTACAAAGTCTGCAAGATATTCCCAATATTCAATATTGATAATGATATCTTCAAATATACCCTCTAGTTCAACAGTGGAGGTGTCTTCTAGTTTCAATATAGTGGTTGTTGGCCTTATGGAAGATTATAGGTTTAGGAATAACATGGTCTATTTTGTCATTACATTGATTGCAGCTCCTAAGTTAATGAGACTAATTGGGATAGGATTTTTTTTATTCTTACATTGACTATAGGTATTCTTGGGTCTAGATACTGATGGTTGACATCCCTCCCCAACATAATGTTTGCAAGCTTCGCTACAACATTAATGGTGGGAGGATCATTTTTCTTTCTTCCTGTTCTTTTATGCAGGTTTCTCTTATGAATTTGTTATAGATGGGAACATATTTACTAGCTTGTATTATGGGGATTTGTATGTTTAAATGTCTTAGTGCATTAAGAATAACATTTTTTGTTTCTACTAGAAGCTTTTCTTTTAGTCTGTCAGGAAATGGAGCGTATGTAATAGTAGGTTCTAGTCTTTTTTCTTCATTTTGTTCTTGTTTAGGGAGGTATACAATTACAAGTTGTTGATATTGAAGGCCTTGTTATTTAATTTTTGCATGTGGCGATGGGTCTGGTATTACTTTTCCTGATCTCAAATTTACATCATTTAAATTAAGGGTTCACAAAACATAAGTTGGGAACTGCATTACTTCACTACTGTAAACTTGTTGGTTTCAATGATTGTTATTTGGATTTGGAATTGTCTAAGATAGAATTGGATCTCGCCTTGGTGTATTTCAATTTTGTAGTGGTGGAGATATTATGAGAGCATGTTGTGGTTTAGGTATCCAATTCAAAGAAGATGGATTTCCAAAATTTATTTGTGGTTCCTGGAAAGGTGGACGATATTGTTAGTATGGCTAAGAAAAGTAGGGTTGATGGTATGGGTTTTGGTTTTTCTACCATTTATTAGGTCCTATTTGAATAGGCCATGGAGGTTGTATTATTAGATTTCAATTAAGTGTTTGGTAAGGATTTCCCTTATTGAATTAGGCTCAATTATTAGCTTGGAATGGAATAGAGAAATAATTTCGATGTTGCTTGAGAAAATAGAGTTGTTCTTTAGGGTTTTCAGATCTTGAATCTTGCATGGATACTTTACATGATGGAAGTAAATAAATGTTTTTCTATAGTATGAATTTCAATGCACAATATTTATACTTAAACCACATCTAATGGACATTGACCCTTGTCATGTTTCTTCGTACATTTTGGACATAAAACAACTAATGCAGGATTAATTTCATCTTGCTTTTTTCTTGATTTCTATTGGATCTAGTTGCTTTTATAATGATTAGAAGATGTAATTTTTCATGTCATCTAGGATATTTACTAAATGAGGTTTAGTCAATGTTGGCACTAGGAAGGATTATCCTCCTACTAGTGAGGCTATGTCTCGTAGTCCAGTCTTCCCTTTTCTAGACCTGGAATAGTTTTTGAATATTTGTAAAATATGTTCAAAGGATTTCTGAGAGATATCTCCATCCCATGAAAGGTTTAGTATTTCCATTTATTCATCCTTGAGTCCTCTCAGGAATACCAATTACAATGATTATTCATCCAGTGTACAATTAATCGACCTTTTGTAGCTAAGATGGAATTGTTGTGCATAATATTCCAAGGATTCTTTCTCTCCCTATTGCATTCAAAAAATATGATCTCTTATATATAAGGCTTTACAATAGTCCCTGTATTTATCCAGGAAGGTATGTTTCATTTTTCCCATGATAAAATGTTGTTTCCTTCTAAGATCATGAACCATCTAAGTTCTATATCTTTTAGAGTTGAAGGAAAGAGTGTTAGTTTTTGTGTATATGTGGCGTAACCAAAGGATATACATATTACTTCGAATTGAAATATAAAGGTATCATTGCCTTGTAAATTCAAGCCATGAAATTTCAGGAGATTAGCAAGGTTGATGATTTTCATTCAAGCATCTCGTTGGATCATCCAACTTCCCAAGTGCATGAGGGGATAATAGTTCAACTGAATGAATCAAGTGCAGTTATGGAGGAATAATAATAATAAGAAGAAGAAGAAGAAGAAAAGTAGGAAATACACTACACACAGAAACATACACACACACACACAAACAATATGAAAGAATTCAAACTAATCTATGTTACTTCATTACTGCTCTATTACTTGCTTACTTTATTTTATATTACAATAATGTACATGCTTATATAAAGTGTTGAGAATTATTGGGTTGTATTCCTGTTACCTTCAGTTACAAGAGAAGTTGGAACGGTTCAGAAGTTCAACCGTTACAGACAATTGTTACACAAAGAGATGATTTTTTGTAGTCGTGTCGATCATCGGTGTCGACGATGCTTGTTGTGGTGTTAAATATTTCAATGTCCACATTGAACCTATTGAGGTCATGTCAAGGTGAATACATTTCGAATTCGAAGTTGAACATGTCGAATCCAATATATAATTCCAACTGTTGGGTGGATCATACCTCCTTCCTTACGAAACAATGGTACCCATTATTTTCTCGTAAATATGAGGAAACTTGTTGGTTATATAAATAGTAAAGTACCATTTTCCTTGTGTTGGAATTTGTTTGGATTTAGCCACCGTAAACAAGGGAATTTAGTTCTTCCTTGTATGGAGTATCCATCGTCCCATAATGGTTTCATAAGGAATATGATCCTGAACATCTAGATGCATGGTTTTACATTATGATGTTTGCAAGTTGTTATGTTCCAGCAGTGGTGCATGGTATGGTCGGAGTAGATATACATTAAATACTAGATGCAGACCTAGAAATGAAGGAGTGTCGAGCTGAAAAGAATTTTCTGCAATCTTCTTAATAATAGTATACGAACCATATTGCGAAGGATTTAGCTCCCTATATGGACCAGCGAAGCGTTCCTTCTTGAAGTGCAACCAGAATTAATCCCCAATTTGGATTGAACGAGGAATACGATTATTATCATGTCAGGCCTTAGTTTTCACATTAGCTCATTGCAACATTTCTTTTTCCTTTTATTTTCTAGATTTTATTGATTTGATCTCGAAAATTCTGTTAGTTTTTTATCATTTAAGCTAGCATTATATTAGGATCTTTAACTGAGAGAATAACAAGCACAGCAATCAAACACAAGAGACAATGGACACAAATATTTTCCTCGGGGAAACCATAAAGGAGAAAAACCTGCAACTTCCTAAGAGATAGAATCAACACCAAAAGTAAAACCCCAAAAAATAGTAAGATGATCTCTCGATAGCAGTAGTCTCTCTCTTGTCTTAGAAACTTCTCTCTCACTCATGCGCCCCAATGAGTGAGTGTGTGTGTGATAAATAGAGAGGTTCACTCTCTATTTATATTCCTACGTTCACTTAATGTCCACTCCAACATGTTAGCCTCAGTTAACAATTACTTACTAGAGCCAACATCTCTAGGAGAGTCTAATAACCCTAGTGCCCCACAACTTGTGGGGACTTTTCCCCTTCGACCAAAAAGGAGGGTTATCCTTAACACAACAGTGGAGACTATTGCCTTGACTTACAATAACTCACCTAGGGTCGACTTCTATAGGATAGTCTAATAACCCTAGGGCCCCACAACAGCGGGGCCTTTAACCCTTGAACAATAGGAGGGTTACCCATAATGACTTGACATGACTTGTTTACATTATTGATCTCCCAATAGGCACATCGAGGCATGACATTACTTCAATACGTTACAGACACTTCCTAGAATAAACATCGGGGTACAATACATAAGATATATAGGTGAATACATTCTAAAGTTACAAATACATCGACAAATTCAATGATTTTTTAATTTCTCATTGGTCAGAGTCGGTTTCGTTCGAATTTGTCAATGAACTAATAAAGTCTATGGGTGTTGGGGGTTGAATTACATAATAGATCGCAAATGAACTCTTGCCCATAGATTTGTGTTGAGCATGATTGTAACTATGTTGTATATATGGGATACTGTCATCCTGTGTCCATTGTTTCTTGTGGTTGTACACACGGAGAATTTGGAATACCAAGTGATTCAAAACTTCCATATGTCCGTCTTTATGAGGATGGAAAGTTGTCGATACAGATATTCTTGTATCAAGGTGTTTCTAGACAGTCTTCAAAAATATGCTGAAAAATATGGAATCTCTTTCGGAAATGATGGCCTTTGGTAAGCCATAATGTTTCGAGACATGTCCAAAGAAGAGATGAGTAGTTTGTTGCATTGTCGTGGTCTTCTTGTAATGAATGAGAATGGCCATCTTGGAAAATCTATTGACTACTACTAATATCGTGCCATCATGATTTTTGGTAGTAGGATATTTCGTGAAGTAGTCCATAGGAATATATTACCATGGTCTACTAGGAACAAATAATGGCATGTATAATCCTTGTTGTCGATTCGATGGTTTAGCAGTGGCACAAACCATGCATGATCGAATGTACCTGTTTACGCTAGCCTTAAGTGAAGGCCAATAGAAATACTTTTGGAGGATGGAAAGGGTCTATGCTACTCCAAAGTGTCTTGCAATTTTCTTGTAGTGCGCATTCCAAATGATCTCCTGTCAGTGCTCACATGTTGGTGCACATTTTTTTCCAATCATATAATACAAGTTATCTTTCAGGAAATAGTTAGTAGTGGACGACGGGTTTGTTTGAAGCTATCGATAAATTGCATAAAAGTCATAGTCTACTAAATACAATTGAGGAAAAGTAGTGGTGTTGTAGCCTTGCATTCTCATCATTGTAAAAAGGAGAGTAATGGGTGGTTGAATCATATGATCATATAAATCATTGGAGTTACCTTTCCTATACTTAATTACCAACTAGAATTATTGCATCTAATTAATCCACTTGAGTTGTCGAGTCGTTTGTAACTTCGACTGGGATGAGAAAAAATTTAAATTGTTTTGGTTAGTAAGAATGACCATCTCCTTGCAAAGAATGTAATGTCTTCATTGCTTAAGGGATTGCAAAATTACATACAGTTATTTTTCATATGTCAAATACCTTCTGACAGTGTCGTTAAAGGTTTTGGAATGAAAAACAACTGTTTCACTAGACTGAGTGGTCACTGCGCCTAAGGAATAGTCTCATGTGTGCATCTCAATCTCAAAAGGTTGATGCAAATCAAGTCGAACAAGTACTAGTGTAGTGCAAAGCTTCTGTTTGAGTTTCTCAAAAGATTGTTGTTGTTTCAATGTCCATTTGAATACAATTTTCCCATTTCCCTTACTCAAATGATTCAAAGAGATGTGACTGAAGCTGAGTATGAATCGTTGATAGAATTTCCTCAAACCAATAAAAATTCTTAGTTCATGAATGTTTTGAGGAATGGGGCAATCTTTAAGGATTCCTACTTTTTCTGGATCAACTTGAATTCCTACAGAGTCGACTACATACCCCAAATATTTTATGTTTCTCATCGCATATGAGAATTTGTCCATGTTCAAATAGAGTCGATGTTGTCGAAGACTGTAAATGACTTGTCGAAATCGCTAGACATGTTCTTCCCATGATCGACTACAAATCAAGATATCATATAGGTAGACAATGAGACACTTTCTAATGAAAGATAAAAGAATTCATCCATATATTGGATGAAGGTCGTGGGTGCATTAGTTAAGCTAAAATACATGACTAGCCATTCAAACATTCCTTCCTTGGTTTTGAAATCATTTTTCAATAAAATGGTGGGCTCAATCAGAATTTGATGATATCCCAATTTGAGGTCAAGCTTAGTAAATAATTTATCACCTTTGAGATAGTCGATAAGTTCGTCTATCCTTGAGAGAGGGTATCTATTCTTCACCAAAATCTTGTTTAGATCTTGGTAGTCGATGCACATGTGCCAAGTCTCGCCTTTCTTTGGAACAACGATGACTGGACTTCCACAAGGAAAGGAGTTGTGTTTGACGTGACATTTGTTGATCAAAATTGAACTTTTCTGCAAATCTCGTCATTCTCGATAATGAATCTTTTGTAAAAATATGTGTTAGGTAATGAAGACCCAAGAAAAATATCAATGGAGTCTTTTACCTAGAAATGTAGAGGTATTCAATATGGGTCTTAAAATAGGTTCTTGTATTCATCAAGAATATTTTAAATTTGTTTCTATTGTCAAGAGATGCACCGGTCGATGAGTCGACTAATTGCTATAGTCTTCCTGGGATGTTGAGGATTAATAATGATAAATGTGAATATCTGAGCATGTTTGATGAGATTCTTTGTCTGTTTAGTATATACCATCGCAATCGTTGGTGTAAGTCGTCTCTATGATATACCATACCGTTGGTTCCGTATTTTGACAATCACCTTCTTAGGTCGTGACTGATAACTCCCATGTCAAGCCCATAAGTAATGTTTATCAAGTAAGGTGTCGACTACAGAAAGAAGTGCTATGTCACATAGTACTTGATCTTTAAAAGGCTAAATGAAGTAGGAAAGTTTTCATTGTTGGGTAATTCTTAGTTCTTGTCCATCCTTTATCCAACCGATATGATAAGCTGAGGATGTGGATTGGTAACAAGACCTAGTTTCTTTAAAATATCTTGAGAAATAAAGTTCGTTTGGTTTCCATTATCCACAATAAAATGCAATGGATTTTTTTGATCCCATATATATGTATGGAATAGGCGCTCTTGTTCCTCCTCGTTGACGATAGTAGAGTATTTTGGAGTGGTCAATGTCGTTGTCAAAAGGGTCGATGTTTCTGGGTCATATTATACCAAGGTTTTGTTGGACAAGTTGGAGGTAGAATGTTTTTCCAAAAATGTCATTTGATCCTTTGATATAGACCTATCATGCCATGATGAACTATGGTAATCGCACCATTTACTGGTAGGGGGTTGTTTATACATTCCCTCTTGTATTTTTGAGAGTTTTTTTTTCCATGGTATTTCTTTGGAGGGGTCAAGTGAGAAGGGTGTCTTGACTTGTCGTAGTTGGCTGGTGACTTCTTATTGGATGTTCAACCTGCCGTCTTAGTCATGAAGCATGATTTTCCTTTATGTTTAGATTCAATATTACTATCATAGTGGAATGCATCTGAAAGTATACTGAAAGTCAAAAAATTCCATCTATTGGTGAATGTATGGGGACAATCTGCCGACCTACATCAAAAAAAGCAATTTATCTTCTTCTTGAACACAAAGTATTACCATTATTTTATATAACTCATCGATGTAATGCCACACTGACTGGTATTTCCATTTACTAAACTATTGCCACTTCTTATACTATTGTTCAATGTACTTGGATAGGAAGAACTCCTTCCAGACATACTCGATAAATTTATCCCATGTGTCTATGGGGTATTTGTCTTTCTCCATCTTTGTAAATAGGTTCTCCCACCATTAGTGCATAGAGTTTGACATCTTTAAGGATGCAATGATGATCTTTTTAGCTTTTGAGAGTTGATTCACAGAGTAATAGGATTCCAGTTATTGTACCCAATTGTATCCGGATTGCACATCAATATTTCCTTCTAGATTTTGTATGTCTAAGTTCATTTTCACCTTGAACATACTCATTTTGTTGGAGTTGTATCTTGTCAAGAATCCTCTTGATGTCGATGAAAATCACGTGAGAATATCATTTAACTGGGGGAACATTTCGATTTGATGTAGAGATAGTTCTTTCTATATGAGTTGTTTTGTCTCGTCAGTTACATGTCTATTGTTTGTTTCTTCAACAATCTTTGTTCTAGTTTTACATGTAGATAGATACTCTGAATTCGAAGGTATTTTATGCATGGATTGTTGAGTTTATGAGCATGTTTGAACATGCATAAGTCAGTTAACCTTGATAGAAGTGTCTACACATGACTTAAGCATGAATAAGCTCTGATACAAACTATATGGGTTCCCAAGTGCACGACAGGAAGAGTAGTTTGAGTGAATGAATCGATTACTATAATGGATGAAGAATAATAATAAGAAGAAAAAAAGGAAATACAGTACATAGAGAAACAAGCAAACACAGACAAACAATATGCAATAATTAGAACCAATATCTGTTACTTCAAACCGCTCTATTGCTTCCTTACTTGAATGTATATTACAATAATGTACATGATGATATAGAGCAATGAGAATGCTAGGTTTGTTTTCTCATTATGTTTAGTTATAGGAGAAGTTGGAACAATTCAAAAGTTCAACTGTTACAGGAAAATGGAATACAAAGAGACAATGTGTCGTAGTCATGTCGATTGTCGGTGTCGACGATTATTGTCAACATGTTGAATTTTTTGAAGTCAAAATTGATCCTGTTGAGGTCGCATTGAGGTGAATACTTGTTGAATTTGAATTGGAACCTGACGAAGCTGAAAAACATTTCCAACTGTTGGGTAGATGGTTGGGGCAGGGTAATGGGGAAAGTGAACAAATCCCTAGATTCGTCTTCTTCATCAGCCATAGTGGTTTATGAATTAGAGTTGTTAAAGAATTATACCACCAAGTACCATGGGCACATACACCTAGGAAACATTTTCATTTTCCTTGTACTTATGTCATATGGTCCAAAACCTGGTTATGTTGGTTTAGAAAGGTATTTTAGTGTTTTGGACTCATTAATGCACCCATGTACCCACATTTGATCATATGGTTACACCTTCACCCTCATTTATAACTATTTAGTCCTTGGTGTGATCCCACTCCATAAAACAAGGAAACTAGTTGACCATATGAAGCTATGCATGGTATTTGGGTGTATTTGGTTCTTTTGGACCATTTATTGCTACCTAGAGCCTCTCCCACTCATCCATACACTCCACCACGCCTATCCTAACCTAATTTATGTCCTATCATGCTACATGCATGTTCACATAGTTATTCATGATTGTTTGAGGTGGTTTGGGAGCTCATTACTCCACCTAGGGGGGTTTTGAGGTCCAACCTAAGCATGCCACATGTATGCATCCAATTTTCCTCCAAAGGCTAAAAATTTTATCCTATTGTATAATGATGATGTTCCATACATATTTACATGCTATACAGTGATAATAAACTCAGTTATTCACACCATTCCTATGTGTTAATTTTTCTCTTTTCACTATTTTTCTACATAATTTGTGAATATATTGAGTTGTTAGGATTCCCTTAGATTCTAGATATTTATTTGAATCATATTTTCACATGGTATTAGATCTCTTTGGAGCTACAAATCAAATCCATGGCATTCGAGTTTCTATCTAGTGTCTCTTCCAGAAAAATTCAAGTGTTTGAATTACAGGTAGTTCCAGTGTCTTTTCACTCAGTGGACAAGAAGAAATGGAGAAGAACCATGTATTTCTTACCTCATTCTATTATTTCAAATTCAGGGCTGAAATGTTGATCCAACTGAGGTCGAAATTCGTCTATAGAGTCACCATGGGGACTGAGAACAAACCCAACTTTGTTGTGGAAAAACCGAAGTACTTCAATAGATTGGATGAGGCATTTGGGATGCTTTGTATCACTATCATTATCTTCCATATAGTCATTCTTACCACACCCAATGAATTTTGGCTCAACCTTGATTCACTCTTTGGGAAGACTGATGAGATGAGAGGACACCAACTTGAAAATGAGTTGATCTCACTAAACCCAAGTTACTTTGAGACAATCCATGATTTATTCACAAAGTTCAAATCATTGGTGCTTCAACTGAAAATCTATGGAATTGATAAGAAAGAGGATAAACTAATATTTTCCATTCTTTCAAAGCTAGGCCCTGAGTATTCATTTTTTTTCTCTACATTCCACTAAGGCAAGCTGACAACTCAAAATTGGAGAATGGATTCACTGGAAGACTTCATGGAGACTTTGAATCAGGAACAAGATAAACTAGTGCAAATGGGTACCATAAAATCCACCAAGAATTAATCTCTTTCTGTAGGAGTTTCAAATAAAGAAAAATTCATGAAGAAATCCAAGGATCCGAAGCAACAAGATAATAAGAAGAAGGATAAGCCCAAATATTCAGATGGCGGTTCGAATCCTAGCAAGGACAAAGAAAAGAAGATGCAAGAGAAGAAAAAATTCACTTATTCTCACAAAGAGTGGCATACAGAGAGTCCATGCATGAATAAAACCATTCACATGATGGCGCAACTCCATGAGAAGAACAACATCCCACTTCTAGAAGGCGCAAGGAAGAAAGAGGGAGGTTCAATATTAGAAAACAATGATAGATGCCATGCTTTGGTTTCTAGATACTCAATCTATTATTTCATCATGATAGATTCAGGTGCCTCAAGGAGTATATCTTCCATGCAATATTTCTTCTCGACCATACATCCTTACAATGGTCCATCCATCCTCATGAGTGTTGACTCCGAGATCACAACAAAGGGATTGGCAGCATCGATTTATATCATGGGTACTTCAATAATGTGTTTTTTGTGCCTAATCTTGTAGAAAACCCAATATCTCTATATCGAATGATGTAGAAAGGTACAATAAAAAGAGTATAACATTTACTCAATATGATGTGGAGATATCAGAAGTCTCTACAGGGCAAGTTGTTGCAATGGGTTTTGCTGACCATGATTCAAGAATGTATAAGTTCTCTCACTTCCTACCCTACTCCCAAGGGAATGCTCTCATGTCACATGCTCATGATACCATCAAGTTTTTGCATGGGATATTTGGACATCTCAATTATAGGTATCTTCAAGCACTAAGCAAGGAAATCATGGTTGAAGGGCTTCTTTCCATTAAGGTTTCCAAAGGCACTTGTAAAGGGTGCTTAGTGGGGAAACATGTTGAGTGCAATTATGATAAAGGGAAGGTAGGGAGAGATATCCAAGTTATTTGCATGATCCATTCAGATATCATAGGTCCTCTTCCCACACCATCATATGGAAATTCAAGGTATGTGTTGACTTTCATAGATGATTTCTCAGGGTATTGTTGAGTGTATTTTCTCATACAAAAACCTGAAGTTAATTATGAGACTTTCAAAGTGTTCAAGGATTTAGTTGAGAACGTAAGTGGGAATAAAATAAAGTTTCTTAGGACTGATAATGGAAAGGATTATATCAACAAGAAATTACAACATCTATGTCATGAAAGTGGCATTCAGATGCAGCATTATGTGCTCTACACACCACAACAAAATGGTGTTGTAGAGAGAAAGAATAGAGATATGAAAGAGATGGAAACATGCATGATGGAGGAAAAGGATTTTTCACCTAATCTATTGGATGAAGCAATAAATTGTGATAAATATTTTAATAAAATATCTCCACAAAAATCATTGGAAGGAAAAACTCCATTTGAGGCTTGGAGTGGTCACAACCCCATTATTTCTCATTTCAGGTTTTTTGGCTCAAAGGCTTGGGATAGAATTCCTCCGGAGAAGAGAAAGGCCTTGAAACCACAAAAAAAAAGGAGTCCATTATGGTTTTATATTATCAATATTAAAATGGATACAATCTCTTTGATCGCTCATATAAAAAAAAATGCATTGAAAGGAGTGCACAATTTGAAGAAGAGCCCATGCATGAGATCAAACTAGTCAAGGGGGGATGCTCACATACTCCACTCCATGATGATGTAAATTATGATTATTTCTCTTATGTTTATGATTATGATGTTGATTATTATTATTATTACATGCATTAAGATAATTAAACACCCATAAGGACAAAGTGGGATGAGAAAACCATACAAGCAGCTGGTGATCTTGTTGAAGATCCATTAGAATCTAGGAAGACTAGATCTCAATTACACAATGCTTTCTCCAGTTATGAAGTGAATATTTCATAGAGGTGATTTGTGATAGTTATATATGATCACTGAACATATCATTAAGCATAAATTGGCCAAATATGGAAAACATCCATGCAAGAGGAGTTCAAGTCTTTGCAAGACAATGCAACTTGGGAGTTGGTTCCTCTACCTTCCAACAGAAAACTAGTGCAATGTAAGTGGGTATATAGGAACAAGGTGGATGCACATGGTTTAGATATAAATTAAAATACCAATATGGTTTCAAAATTATTGTCTGAAGTCTAAGGAGTGGACTATACAGAGCCATTCACACTGATTGTAAATTTAGAATCAATAAGGCTAGTTTTGGACTGCATCTAAGCAATGGGAGGTTCACCACATGGATGTGGAGAGTGATTTTATTCACGGTGATATTCATGAGGATATTAATATGAATCATCCTGAATTTTTATTTCATGATCCTTCACTTGTATGCATCTTGAATAAGTCTCTCTATGGCCTCAAGCAAGCCCCGAGGACTTGGTATGCCTAGATGGAAACCTTTATTCTTTCACTAGGATTTTAGCAATGCAAATATGATCCTAATGTATATTTACAGCATGTTGGTGTTTTATTGCAGTTAATCATGATGTATGTTTATTATATTTTTGTCACTATAAGTTTCATTGATTATATAGGTTCAATAAAGTCCTCTTTGAATAGTGAGTTTTCAATCACTGAGGCTTCGATTGTTGAAACAATTTATTTGCTTGGAGATTGAGCAATATGATGCAAGGATAAAGTTCAACAAATAAAAGTATGTTGCAGAAATTCTATTAAATTTCAAACTATATGAATGTAAGGAATACAATTTTCCATTCCTTTCAAGAGTGAAACTAGGTGAATTTGGTTCAACTCCATTGGTGGATAGCTCATTGTATAGCCAACTAGTTGGGATCTTGATGTATCTCACACACTCTAGACCTGTTTTGGAATATTCATTAGGCATTGTTGCAAGATATATGCAGGAGCCTCATGAGATCCATTGGAAGTATGAAAAAAGGATCTTGTATTATATGCAAGGAACCAAACACTTCGGGGTACACTATGCTACTATTTCTCCACTAGAACTTGTTGGATTTACTGATTCTAATTGGGATGTAGATTCCATTGACAGAAATTCAAATTCAGGTTATGTATTCATTCTTGCACATGGTCTCATATTATAGTAAATAAATAAACATCACACTATATTCCTTTCATTAGTTGAGGCATAGTACAAAGGAGCAGTGAACATAGCTACACAGTCTGTGTGGTTGCAAGGTATTCTTAGAGAGCTTGGATTTACTTTTGATTCACCCATTGTCATTTGGTGTGACAATAAAAGTGAAAGAAATATTTTTACTAATATATTATAGAGACATAGGACCAAGAATATAGAGGTACACATGCACTACATCATGATCTTGGTGCATGAGCAGGTGATATCGTTGCAGCATTTCCCATATGTAGAGAAAACTGTTGACATCTTCACCAAGAGCTTCACAGAGAAGAAATTCACTTATCTGAGATAACTTCTTGGAGTTGGTGACACATGGTGATTGTTTATATTCACTTATATTTAGATCCATGTCCATTTTTTAGGGGATTTTTTGTTCCCATGAGGTTTTCCTGCTTACCTTGGTTATATGACAATACACTTTTATAAGAGCTCATTTGATCCTTAGTTGACAAGGCCTCAATTTTGTGATGTAATTACACTGAGTCAAGCTTTAGGGGGGGAATTAGAGAAATATACCACCTAGTATAGTGGTCACATACACCTAGGACACATATTCATTTGGCTTGTACCTATGTCATATGGTGCAAAACTTGGTTATGTTGGTTTAGCAAGGTCTTTTGGTGTTTTGTACTCATTAATACATCCAGACACCAAACTTTGATCATTATGGTTACACATGTTCCCTCATTTATGATTTTTTAGTCCTTCGTGTGCTCCCACTTCATAAAACAGGAAAAATAGTTGACCATAGGCACCCTTGCATGGTATTTGGGTCTTTTTGGCTCTTTTGGGCCATTTTTGCTTCCTAGAGCCTCCCCCACTCACCCATGCACTCCACCACACATATAATACCCTCATTTATTTCCTATCATGCTCCGTCCATGTTCATATAGACATTCATGACCATTTGAGGTGGTTTGGGAACTCATTGGTCCACCTAGGGGGGTTTTGTGGTCCAATCTAAGACTTCCACATCTATGCATCCAATTGGCCTCAAAAGGAAAACTATTTTATCCTATTATATAATAATTATGTTCCATACATATTTACATGCTGGACAATGGTAATAAAATAAGTTATTGACACCATTCCTATGTGTTAATTTTGCTCTTTTCACAGTTTTTTTTGCATAATTTGTGAATATCTTGAGTTGTGAGTATTCCCTTAGCTTATAGATATTCTTGTGAATCATATTTTCACAAAATTTTTAAAATAAATTATCTTGGTCTAGTTTATAACTGGAATCAACTTTTCCAGAGCCGGGGAAGAGTTTAAAGTCAAATCTTCTTGATTTAGTTCCACTCATAGGATGGTTAGGTGAAAAATCCCTAAATATGTCCCGCCTCGTTGAGGCAATCATGGCAAAAAATATTTTAAGTTTTGAATTTTTGTTTTGTTTTTTTTGGGTTTTCTTTTCTTTTCTTTTCTTTTAAAGATTTTCTAAAAAGTCCTATTTTTTCTCTTAGCGTTTTAGCACCTCCCTAGCAACGACTCCAAAAAGTAGTGGTCTACTCATATGGTTACGTTTTCATAGGATTATATTTCAAGAATCCTACTTTAATTATCGACTAGCGACTGTACAAAATTAAGAGGCGCTAGCCTCTAGGCACTGTATGTGCAAATGCTGAGAGAGTCTTATTTAAAAAATATCTATCCTATGGAATTATGAAATGATTATATTCTAGAAAAAAAATTTAAACTTTTGATCTATGAAAGTGGAAATCAATCTAATGAAAGCATCTAATTAATGAAATACAGTCTATAATTCATATATCTAATTTAAACTAGAAAGGCATGAAATAATCAATCTAACAAAGCATGAAATACCATTCTAAGAAATTCTTCAAAATCTTTAACCTAAATCAATGGAAATTATGTTATGAAAGTTTAACCATCCTAATCTAAGAATAACAAAAGGAACCGAACTAGAAAAAAATCTACAATGCGAGATAACTTATTGAATTAATCCAATGTGTGAAAATACAAATATGTTAAACTGTTATTGCAGAATGCATGTACATGACTATAGACACTATATAAAATAACTACAAACACTATTATGTGTGTATGCAGATGGACACTAGAAATTCAAAGATTCTAACTTCAACTACGAATTAGATATGCAATCATCTACCTAATCAAAACACAAATGATTCTAAATAAAAATGATAATGAATACAACACTCCTTCTTAACACAATGAGGGGTCCGAACTCAAAGTACATGACATGATCTTAAATGAAGCTATAGACTCACAAGTGATATGAAACAAAATTTTGTCATTATTTGCTTCAAGAAATCATTGTTCCAAATACAAGTTAAACTGCTACAAGAATTCAAAAATAAGTATGCTTACAAAATTGTATAAAAATTATAGCTAACCTTTTGCATGAGGCACGAGTCTTTAATTCTTACATATTTTCAAAATAAATTCTCCTAGAACATCTATGATATTGGTTTTGAGATTTAATAGCTTGATGATATCCACTATATGAAATAATAGAGAGACATATAGTCTCATAAATGGATGTCAAGCTTCTTCACCCTTTCAGGTAGGCAGTTGGAATTGAGATCACTTATGGCTAGATCCAAGGAGAATGCGATCTGCTGGTTTTTTCCACTAACCTACATTTAACCACATAGGATACTAAACCACTTGTTAACTCATTGAAAATAAATTTAAGAAAAGAAATATCATCATTACTTAGAAATTGACTACACTCATATCCTAGCCTACAAAAAGGGTTGATCTTGTGTTGAATTACTTCTCCATAAAAATATAAAGGGAATTTATAACTATAATTAATATGTATATCATGGCCTTATCACTGATGTAAACACAACCATTGTCTACATTTTTACTGTGATGAGAGGGAAAATAAAGTTGTGGTGTTGGTATTTGGGATGATCCCTACACTCACAGAGTGTTCCCTTCGTTAGGCATGCCCATGAATCAATGAAATAAGATATATTGAAAGACTATAATGTTGTAATTCTTTACCTCTATTTAGGACGTCCCTCCCCGATGGAGGGGATCACTACTAGAAAATACTTTCCCCTTTACAGAGCCAGATAACACCTAAAAGTTAAAAACTCTAAATATTAGCAATCTATAAAGGATTATAGTAAGAAAAAAATTGAACAAGATTAATTCATTGACCATGTGTACTTACTTTCCTGAAAACTCATAGAGGTCACCCTTTGGGATATCACTAGGATTAATGTCTCCTTCATCTTGATGAATATATGATTCCTATACCTTAAAAAATTGTAAATATTAGACCATATTACATTAATGAACTAACTTGTATTAACAAAGTGACATGTACTAGAAATATGACATGTGATAATATGACCTCAATGATAGATGTCTTTTCCTTATACATGATAACACATAGTACACTAGTAACCCCCATAAAGGCATCAATATCTTGCAGGATTAACATTTACATATATAATAACAATGTTAATGTGTGTACTATACGGAAAAAAATAATTTCAATGACAATAGTGTACAAACCATATATTTACCTGACCATGAGTTGTCATAGAGGTAGCATGTGTTGGTACATGACAATATCAGACTTGACCACATGCCATACACATGTGTGTATCAGTGTGGGGATCATGGGATGTCATATAACCCTGCCACTATTTTTTCCTATTCTACCAAGAGCTAATGATTGTACCCCACAATAGGAAGATGAGCCTTCCTATTCAACAATGGTGCTATGGAGGATAGTCACTTGAGCTAGGTTGAAAAACACCTCCTATGTCTGGGGAACCATGTGATGTACCATAGGGACTTCTACCCTAAGTAGTCGAATTTGTAGAGGAGGTATGGGTCAAATGGCATCTCAAAGCCAAAAATACACCCTAGAACCCCAACATATCAAAATAATTCACATGTTTACCCATCATGCATACAATTTCCAAAGGAAGTATAGTGGTAGTTCCCTATTACTGTGTGGTGGAATATTAAAAACAATGTACCATTTAGCCATCCAATTATCTCAAAATGGTGGATATGCGCACCACTCAATTGAAATATACGATCTATTGGTGCTTGCAATGTTATTTGTTCAAGGGACTCCAAACAATGCAAATATATGTTCTTTTGTAATATTTAGCTTTTAAAATTCATTTTAGCTCAATCCATTTGCATATTATTTTCTTTTCCTTTTTTGCACAATGTGATGTGGTACATGCCATTAGTAGAGTGTCTAATCATCCCCACAATGGAATTTAAGGATTGTTCTAGGGAGCAATGGAGTTGGTCTCCATCCCTTCATGTAGCGCCAGTCTCTCTTTGGTGGGAAATCTCTTGTAAAATCACTTTGTTTAGATCCATAGTAGCCACTTCAATCATAAATACAAAAAAAAATCATTAGAAAAATAAACATGGTATAATGATATCACTAAGAAATGAAAAATGTAAAACTAGTGTACAACAAATAGCAATGTGAACTATTTACAGTTTAAAATTTAAAATTTAACAATTACACTAATAAATCAACATAAGATTTTCACATCTTAAGCTTATTTCATATGTGTGTATTAATTTTGATTGCTAGATGTGTTAATGTCCTATGTGTATATGTCATATGTCATAAATTTATATTTACATTATTTTCAATATAACATGGTATTTGAGCATGTTCTTTAGAACCCTCAAGTTCAAAGTATGGAATTCATTGTTACTTGTGAGCAAAAGTTTTTAGAAGGACTCAACATGTTCGGTGCTTGATGTTCACTGAGGATGCTTGAGAGTGGTTCCAAGCTCATTGGATTTCATATGCAATAAGTAGAATTTTAGATCCCATATAAAATTCAACAGATGTTCACTTGATTCTATCATATAGGTACGATGTTATTGGGTTGGAATTTAATCAAGCACATCAACCTCCGTATTATCTTGATGTTAGTGGTTCTTATTGTTGAAATAATCTATCCTATACTTAACTAAAAATATACACTCTTAACTCAAGTGAAATCAGTTATTAAGTATGGAAATCTTATCTACCTTATTTTCACAATTGGATTAGGAAGTTTCATCAAAACTATAGGGTGTTGAATAAGGTCCTTAGAGGACCAACTTCAGTATTTTTAGAAGAGGTAAGTGCTAGAGCCTAGGAAAGCGAGCACATGTTTCTATTAATGATTAAAATCTCAATAAAGAAAAGAATTTTTATATGTACTTATTTCGTGTAACATGAATTTTTTTGGCCTCTATAGGCCATTTAGCCTCGTTGTTTATGTAATTTGGGGCATATATCAATTCCACTTGATGTTTTTTTAGTTGCATTCACCCTTGATATATACATGATAATGTTTTCATATTTGTGAATAGTGGTTTGTATTCATAAGGATGCTCGTGAATATATATGTATCTAGTGAAAATGATTTAATTTTTATGAGTATTAGGGTTTAATTTTTTTGGGGTATACAAACAACTGAAAATAGATAATTTAGAAGGAAGGATTTGAATGAAATTACTTGATATGGAGGAGATGGATGCATTTGGTGGAAGATGGTACTTCTATTATCCCTATTCACGTTTCACATTTTCCTTGATATATTCCCTTAACTCATTTTTCATCGTTTCCATGGAAGAAATGATAGATGTGAGATGATTCAGAGCTTAAAACATGATTTACAAATCGTGTAAATGATTTTTCTCTATATAATGGGTAGACATTTTTCTTCTAAAAATGAGTACACATTTTGTTTTCCTATCATTCATGTCCTTCACCTTGGAAGGACCAAGACAGATTGGGACTAGATGTGGTAAACACGTGGTTATTTCACTTTTATAAAACTTGAACAATTTTCTTGAATCTACCATTACACCTAAAAGGTCACTCAAATTTTTTAACTCTCCCTTATGTCAATTCAAATAATGAAAATAATTAAGATTTATGCATTGGATCAACATGGCACATTGTAGTGATTCTTCTCGATTGATTTGGAGCTCTTGGACCAGGTCTATGATAGATTGGAAAGACAGGTCATAATTCAAGAAGAATAAACTGGTGTAGGTGGATATAGATAGTAAACAACATCAAGTATTAATTTAAGAGCTTGCAATATAAGACACTCCAATGTTGGGGACTTCTATAACTCATATGAAATAGAGCTTTACACAATGCAATAAATTTCCCTAGTCAAGTTTAATGACCCCTATGATTCACGACAAACGGATGAAGATGCAATACAAAATTTATGAGGTCTCTTTTGTTTGTAACCTAATTGTTGGGACCATAAATGACCCCTTTTTTACCACATTTACCTACCCCTTTTTTCCTCATCTTACTCAATTATGTACACCAAACAGATGTTTTCCTTCACTTGATCCCTCGATTCATACAAGTATGGTTAATTATTGTCTTATCTTATTAATACTTATGATTGTTGTAATCAAGGCTGTATATCTTGAATTATGCTAACATATGGTGGTTTTGTAAAGATAATTCAAGATGTAAAGGATATAGGTGTAGCAGGTTGAACATGCCAAGAGAGGGATGGAAATTCATTGATGAGATAATCGCCGTCTATTCCATCATTTCCAAAAGAACGTGGCCAAAGGATACTATTCCACGCAAGCTGTACAAAGGTGGCTGCAACAGGCTATAACTGATTCGGATTCAACAGTGCACCACTGCTCAAGGGTAGCTGCAACCAACGAAGCATCTTCTAGATTGATCATGATTGTCATTTATGGCTCGAGGAACATCCTACCTATATTTTCTGCCTCTATCTTTCTACAGCTGTAACAACATATCGTAATTGGGGCAGCCTAAATATCATACGTCTTCCTGGCTGCCCAATANTCGAGTAACATCCTACCTATATTTTCTGCCTCTATCTTTCTACAGCTGTAACAACATATCGTAATTGGGGCAGCCTAAATATCATACGTCTTCCTGGCTGCCCAATATCAGTGAATAGAAGTTGTGATTGTGAATGTATAAATACTAGGAACTATTCCGAGCCAGGGGTTGGAAATTAATTTATTTTATTTTAAAAGCTGTGATAGAGGTTGTGTGTTCATCTTGCCATTTTAGTACAAGGAGTTTGATTCTTCAGATCTCAGCGTTCTAACGGATGCCAACTCCAGCATCTCTATGCGAAGGTTGGGCTTGCCTTCCTACAGAGATTGTTGAGTTAATTAGGTATTTTACTTATTCTGTTGTGTGGTGTGAATATTATGATAAACTCATTTATTTACAGTAGCTGCAACAGTCATTGATTTATTATGCGTTCCTTTCAATGATCAGTAATTGCATTCCCTGTAAACTGTAGTGGTGTGGTATGACAATCGACTGTGTAGGTTAACTTTCTCTTATGCAACTATGTGATAGTTGTAACATCCTTGTTCATCCCTAGTTATTTCAATTGTTGTTTTCTTTAGATCTTTTCAGTTCATCCCTTTACAGTTATAATTGTGGAACTTAATTCCTGCACTTTGAATTCCTAGATTAAGTTGAATTAAGATAGTTGAGATGGATCTTCAGATGGCTTGGTAATTTAGGATTTAACTTTTTGCAAAAGTAAATCTAGATGTTTATTTTTTGAACCTCTCATTTCTAGATTAACGATTGTAAGAAGGTATTTGTGATTCTGCATTCTTAATAAGGTAAATTAGATTAAGTTGATCTTGGGATGAGTTGGGCTGAACATGAAAGTAGGATAATTCATTTACAGTATCAGCTACTTAGTGTTTAATCATATAAAGTGCACATTATCTTTGAAATAAAATACTTACTTGGGGGGTGATAACGTGAAGTTGGGTAACACTTCCATGAGAATCGGGTTCCCAAACAACATAGCGAGCGTTATTCGGTCAAATAATTCTAGTTATTCAGCCGAATAACAAATCATTTATTTAGCCAAATAAACTATAATGATAACCGTTTAATTTGACTGAATGGATTGTTAGCTGGTAATTTTTACTGGTGTTTCAATAATTATTTGGCTGAATAATTGTTCGACCGAATAATTTTTCACCATATAAGGTTAGTTGTGGCCTCATTTTCATTATTTTCGCATGCAGTAATTTGTCGTCATCATGATCCTCGTGCCACTCGTCTCGCCACCCCGTCTCGCCACCCGATTTGTTGGTCGTTGCTTGTCATCCGCCTCCATGTTACCCAACCATCTGACATGTACATCTGCCATCCTGTCACCCCTCTAGCTGTCTGGTTTCCTCTCGACATGGAGGTCTGTTCGGTGTGGAGGTCTAATCAGCGTGGAGATATGCTTGTGGAGGTGTACATGGTATTTTCGTGGTGTGGTTTTGCTGTGCTGCCCCTTGTTTGTCAGGTAAATATGTGTGTTTATTGTAATTAAAGCAAAGTCATGTGTTCATTGTAAATGATTGTTATGTCTATTGTTCTGAATTTTGGATATAGAAATGCATAGATCAGAAATAAACTCTATTAAAATGTTCATGCTATTAGAATGAAAAATTATGCTTTGTGATAGCTGATAGCAATGTTGCAATTAATATACTTCACTGTCCCTTTGTAGACGATTTAATTAGGATGTTATCTTTTACGTGGAAGAACAGTTTAATCTTTTAGAATTTATGAGACTACTTTAGTTGGGAATTAATTACATGAGATTGTACAGGCAGTTTATTTCTTTATCAACAATGACAAGCTCAATACTTATTTCTTTGATAATTAGAAAATTTTGATTTATTGTTGATAGATAGACTTGAACTGTCACTGAATTGATCTCACAATTTTTTTTGACATTGATAGAGTTGTAAAGTGTTGTATGAATCTTAGTTGAATGAGATAAATGTTAAAGAGTAGCATTGATACTCTGGTATTTAATAAGAGTACAAGACTGTCTTACTTTCTCTTGTCACTAATAGCTTTGTCATAGTTTCATTTGTAATATGGGAACAACTAGTCATACTTCCATTTGCAATATGGTAGACATTGAACTCTGTCCATTTGGACATAGTTGAACAGAATAGCTCTGTCCAAATGGACAGAGTTGTTCAGCTATGTCGAAATGGATAGAGTTGAATAGCTCTATCCAAATGGACAGAGCTGATCAACTCTATCCATTTGGACAGAGTTCAATGTGTACTTTGGAGAGAGTTCATCAACTCTGTCCATTCTAGATGTCAATTTGGACAGAGTTCATCAACTTTGTCCAAATGGATAGAGCTAAACAACTCTGTCCAAATGGACAGACCTGAACAGCTCTGTCCAAATGGATAGAGTTGATCAAATCTATTTATTTGGACAGAGTTCATCAACTCTGTCCATTTGGACAGAGTTCATCAACTCTGTCCAAATGGGTACAGTTGATGAACTCTGTCAAAATGGACAGAGTTGAACAACTCTGTCCATTTGGATAGATTTGAACAGCTCTGTCCAAATGGATAGAACTGATCAACTCTCTCCAAATGGATAGAGCTGATCAACTCCCTAAGTAAACAACTTATTTTTGTATGTTTTTTATTGGTAGGAGACATGATTTCAAAACCTTTTCATTTCACGTATTTCCTGAGTTACAACTTCAGCTGTAGTGTAATAACTATATAGTTTTGTCCATAAGCTCTACTACTTTATTTAGTCCATACAACTACTAGACGAAGTATAAGTCCCATGGCACTTTATGACTATCTTCGTCCATGATGCATTGCATTAAGTTCCATTGCCATTTCATGCTTTTCCAAAACATAGAGAGAAAGATAGATAGAGAAAGGCAAGTTTAAAGAAATAATTGCTTTATCTTCTTATTGGGATGGAGACCAAAACAACCAGAAGTGTAATGTAAAACCATAGGGATAGGCTGGAATAATGGGGGGGAATCCATAGGCGTATGTAGTCATTCCCTAGTCGCTCGCCTTAGTACAAGTTGAAATCTATATGTCCTTGCCATTGGATGTGATAAATCCATGAAATCACAATAGCCGATTGATAGTAGTCAGTATTGAAACTTAACATGAGTACAGAAGAAGAAATAGAATCTCTATCTATATTTAATAGTGATTCCCTCACTAACAACTCTATAACGACTAGGTATCTAGTAGCCAGCAGTAGTGTTTGTCGGTAGAGTAGGTAAGTACTTGCACTTGCCTTAGACTACTTTTTTATACTTAGCAAAACATAGTTCATGTAGAGTTCATCAACTCTTTCCCTGATAACTTTACTTAGCAAAACATATTTTAGTACGTTTTAAATAAATCAGAAACAAAAATACATTATTACACATAAAACATTTAATTTTCTGATTACCGATCTATTTGATCTTATGTGTTTTTAATATAAATCATAAAAGAAACATATAACTTGTATAATGCTTATTAGTTATGAGTTTATATTTACTATTATATTAGGATATTGTGCATTTTTTTAAACTTTAATCTTAGTTCATGGGTATTATAAGGAAAATGTCCGTTCATCAACTTTGTCCATGGACAGAGTTCATGAATGAATACTCTGTGTTAGCTCTCCAAGAAACTACTTAGTGGTTACGGCTAAGTATGCTTGGTAAGTTGTAAAATCATTATCTTTCAGTAAGTGCATCGAGGGGATACTAGAATGGCACAATGGAAAGACTGCTAATCCAAATAGTTCAATGAGCCAGTGCTCTTAGAAACTACAAATCAGATGATAAATAACAGACAAGACATGCAGAATATTGCTCAGACAACCAAATACATTAAATTGTAGGGTTCATACGACCAAGTACATACATAACGCAGGGCTATACTAAACAATAAGAAGTTCCTCCATCAAATCATGAGCATAAGCTAAGCTAATTCAACAGAGTGCAGAATAATGGTGGATGACAAAAAATCTGATTACAATAACAAGAGAAAACTGTGATTTTATTTGAATAGCAACCAAAACATAAGCCAAGTTTCTCCAAGCTCGAACCCTTAGTTCAGCCTCAGTACTCAGACTTTATAGTTTTTACAAAGTAGTTCCAAGATCCTAAAAACATGGTTTTTGTTTGAGTTAACACTAGTAAACTAAAACAGCAAATGCAAAAAAGTAGGATTGATTCCTTGAATCAAGGCAATGCTGATATGTTGATCTGCTTTCAAAGCTAGGTGGTTGATGAAGTGAAGTAGCCTTCCAAGGCTCGGTGGACTTATATTGGTACATGCAGACTTGACTTTGATGATGTGGCACTCGATCCTAGAACTGCTACCTCAAAAAGATGCTTGAAAGCTGGGAAGACAGACTCTCTTTGCCACCTGTAGCACTGCTTATATCAAGGCTGAAAATCTGCCTTTCAATCTTGAGGTTGATTACATACACTGACATGTGTTTACCTTTTGCGTTCTGAGAAAAATCTGGAGGATAGATCTCGAACTGCTTTTGAAATCCTGAGTCACACAAATGCTGCCAGCTGTCTTTAAAAAGGATGCCTCAAAACAGATATACTCTTGATCTATTGCCACATGTGCATTCACTCCTCTTTAATGATAAGGTTTGAAATGATATAGGAGCAAGAACTTTCTTGAGCACAACGAGGCAAATGAATACTTTGTGACTACCAGCTGGGTATGTATTCTTTCTGATATTCATGAATGTATCCGACTGATAGGTTGCAACAGGTAGTTCAGGCTGCTTCTGCCATATATGATGACCTTAGATCTATCCAAAATGAAATTTGTAATCATTCTCTTGTTGACATTGTGCAGAGCTTTGTAATAGACTAATGTCTGTTGTTGACATGTGAAAACCCAGTTTTCAGTGTCATATAAGTTGTATAACAGAGCCATTGAAGGCAATGCAACCGTGGGCTGACTGCTTCCAGTTATGTGGTTGTATAGGTGCTCCTTTGCAATAGTTGATAAAATCTTTTCCCATCCTGGAATCCTGACCACAGGCTGTCATATAGTCTGTCATATACTCTGCCCAATCTCATCTTCCTTTCTTCCCAGAGAATATTTTGCTTCTCTTGACTCTTCATAGAGGCATTATGTGAGTTTGCTGCAACCAATTGTATCATTATATAGGTAATGGATGTATCCAGATGCTACATTTAGGCCATTAACCACTTCCATCATCAGTGGTGAGGAAACTATTGTCCTTAAACTCAGCAAGAAGAGTTAACATATTTGGCTTGTGTGGGGACCACCTCATCTGGCATTTTTGTGACAGTTGCTCCATTGAATCAGAAAGATGGACTCTCATCTAAAGCATGCTGGTGATGGATCCACCAAGAAAAGATCTTCAATACAAAAGAAGCTTGACATTCTTCTGATTTCTGGAAAGAAAAAACGACTGTGACCATACAATGTGACCATCTTCAGAGTGAAAAAGCTTCCCTACCATACAGCTTTACGAACCAATAGTAATGGGTACTTTATATATTATTCATGATCCTTACTCCACGTTTACACACTCAAGCAACGAAAAGATGTATCTCTGCAAAGTATCTGAAGCATGCGTTGATATGCAAAACATAATCAGAATGACCAAATACAGACTAAATATAGGGATGATCTGTGGGTTTTCCAAAAGCAATGGATTTCTCGATTTGCTTTACCCGTTAAAACCCCAATGTGCCAATGAAGCAGATCTTGATTTCATAGCAGCCATCAAAACTTGCAATAAAGCAAACCCAGTAGAATTCAGTCGCTCCACATTTAAACCCAGGGACGACTTTTGACCAAGAGATGACATACAATGTGATGGCTGAACTGAAGAATGTAGATGACCGATGCCTTGAGCATCTATTGCACCATGTTGTATTTGATGTATTTGAGAAATCTGGTTACTAATTAGTGTTCGCATCTGAGGCTGCGTTTGAGTACTTAGCTGAGAAAACACAGAAGATTCAAGACCTGGGCCTTAAGAGTCATCATCTCAGAAACAAATAGATCCCCAAGATTAATTGGAGCAACACTACTACCACCAAGAAGGTACAACGTTGGTACATGAGGCTGTGACCAGGCTCCACCAAATGATGAATGAACTAATGAGTTTGATTTGAGCAGGGCGCACCCAACATTAAAAACGCCATGTGCAAACTACAGTTCATCTCTCTGCTCAGCGAAAGAATATTAATTGTAGCTGGACTGAAAAGACCCTTCTGCGTTTCTTAGACCTGAGAGAACATTTAAAAACTCCTTCAATCGAGGCTTAGTTGGAAAGGTTGGATTTGGCTTAGCGAATAGCTTATAATTTTGGAATTTGAAAACAAATCGAACAGGCAAGATGCGAGATCTCCTTTCCTTATTAACTGCTCTTTGTAATCTCGGGCATTTGACATGTGTAGTGATGCGCTGGATCAACCATCCTCCACACGTAATTTTCATGCATATTGAAGAGAATAGCCTTCCAATGCAATTACAACTCAATGCTTTTGGATAAACTTGATGAATTGGCATGTAGCTGACCTTTGGCGTTTACCCACCAATTGATATGATGAAACAGGCTCGATTGATGAGTGATGAAGTACGGTTTTATTTTTTCACACATAAAACATTTTCGGCAGCTAAAATCATTTTGACAAACCGTCCTAGCTGCCGAAATTGGCCTGTTTCGGCAGCTAACTAAACTTCCACAGACTGAGTTAACTGCCGAAAGCTGAAATTTTTTGATTTTGAAGGCCATGACTCATAGAAGTAAAAATTTTAATCCATACTATCACCCAAAAAGATGGTGTACTTTTTGGGAGATAACATCTGGCTCCTACTCGGGGATGGAATCCTCCCAGTGAGGTTCCGAAGAATCCCAGAACCAAGTAGTTCCAATAGCCTTAGTATTGGGCATGGAGTCATCAAGCCATCAGCACTGATCCCTCTGCAACTTGTATCTTCCATGCAGCCTGCTCTGCTTATTCAATAACAACTGAAAATGATCTACGTGCTCATAGGAAGAGCTTATTCATCTACCTACCCCTACACTAACCAGTAGAGGTAGATTCATCAAGTAAAAGCACACTTCCAACACAACCATGTAAGAAATTTATTTGCTGAAAAAATTCTAAATCTTGATCCCAAAAATGAAAGAATACGTAGCCAACAGAGATGTGTTCTGGAAAAATGATAGAAACAGCTTTCATCTGATAAGAATATCTTGATCTTTATACTACTAAATGATTCCAGAAAATCAGCAATAGGATCAATAAAATAGTAATGGAATACCTCTTCAAGCTTCTGTTCTGACTGTAAATGAAAATGATGTGGCTGGCTGTCCTCCTTGGTCTCAATGATGTGTATAAACTGCTCAAGATCTGCTGGAGAAGGCTTCTCAAAATCTGCTGGAGAAACATATCCAATAGATGACTGATCTGGACCTTTCTGCTGCCCTTCTTGCAAATGTCTGCTGAAATCTGTCTTTGTTTGCAAATTTGGAAGGTGTGGGCTGCTCATAACATATGTTGCTGCTACATCAACACATATGGGATCATGATCTACGTGTTCTAGCTAAATATTAGAGAGCCCCTGCAAATCTGAAAATTGTAGGCTGTCCTCTTCAAGCTCTGCAGATCTAACACTGTCAC